>JAQFYZ010000719.1:0-34747 GCA_034695085.1 Cylindroiulus punctatus | reverse complement strand
CGCCTACCCTATGGGAGGTTAAGGTCGATCTACATTCTATCTACTTAATACCATGCCGACCAAGAGGATTAAAAATGATAAAGCATACATCAAGTTTTTTTTTTAAAGGAAAAGGGTTGGTCAAACTAAGGGTCAACTAAACACGTCGTATTTTCTGCTAATAAAAGATTTTTTTAAATTATGGTTCTGTGTGACAAAAATCCATCAGTTTTATTGAATTTTGAATTTTTTTCGATTATGACATTATGGTTGATGATCGTAGTGACAATTCATTTCCAATCTGTAGATATCAGGAATTTTGATGAACTTCCAAGGACTTTCTGACTTCACCGAAATGAGACTTCAAGGATTTTGTTTACATCGAAGACATGAGATCGTAATGTGACTTCAAAGACTTTCTTACTCCACTGAAATCCTGGTGTTATGAGACTTCCAGGATTTTATTTTCACCAAAATCGTGAAGTAATGAGACTTCAAGGACTATGTTTTCACCGAAGTCATGAAGTTAAGAGACTTTCTGACTTCCCCGAAGTCATGGCTAGTAATGAGATTTCAAGAACTTCAGTGGGACTAAGCTGACTGGATTAAATCGGGAAGTCTTTAAAGCCCATTCGTCCAAAGCAGATGCCAGTGTAAGACAACAGTAAAAATAAAAACTGCTCCACAGTTATTGTCCTTGCTATTTTTGTGGCTTTCATCAAAATACTTTAATAATTGCTGGGATTAAAACTTAATTACCTTCGGGCGTATATAAAGTACTGGTACGTACCATCGCGAAGGTACTAAAACCTTATCGAAATGTTTTCTTCAAATTGGAATATCAGAATTACGTACCTTGTCAGAGGATGTGCCTTGCCCACGTCGTCCAAAAACGGGTGCATGGTCTCATCGTCATCTCCGTCACTCATCAGGCTGTATCTGTTTAGCTTGCTGTTGGGATCATCGTGCTTGACGCTGAGCGAACTGCCTGCCCTAAAAGACAGGGACGACTCCGTGGATTCTTGGCGCATGAGTCTGGCTCGATTGGCCCTTCTGTCTATCAGCATAATAGGATCGGGCACCTCGTTGTAAGACACTTGTACGTTGTGGTCGTAGTGAAACACTGCAGTCGGGTTTGAGTTCGCGTGCTCCAGGATCCACCGCTTTTGTCCAGAGTTCAGCATGGCCAAATAGTGATCTGCCATCAGGGATTCTTTCCGGCCCAACGTCCTGACGTTCATTCCCTTGTTGTTCTTCGCTCTCAGGTCACTTTCCGACTGAATTGTTGATTCACGCCACATTGTGCTATAGAGCAAACATTGAGCAAAATTAAGCCACATTAAGCAAAAATATACTGAAAAATATGCCTTATTCAGCTGATAACATACTTGAATGTGAAAGGTCGAGGTTCTCCGCAAGAGAAAAACTCCTTTATTCTGGTGATGATGCTTTTTGGAGGCACTGGAGGGAAATCCTGGTGCATGGAGTCAGAATGAAGCAAGGGCTGATCTTTTTCAGGAAACCTGCAAATAGTGCAAATGAGGTTCAGATTCACCAGAACGCATGGCTTCGCTGAAGTTTAATGATGTGGTCACATACTTCAAGTGCATGGTGGAGCCACTGTAGGTTGGGATCCTGTGGATAAGAGTTGCTGGGGTGTACGGCAAGTCAGGCTCCTTGTTGTCCCAATATCTGTCCTTCTCCATCGGAGGCGTTTTAATGTAGAGTTCATCAACTCCAAGATAACAAACCTGCAAAAAAGATTAACCGAATGAAATCATCAGCCTTGTCATGATTTTTGATCATATTATCCCAGCTTGGATCATAAACATACTTGAATGTGTCGATCAATCAGCCAATTTGTTTCGAAGTCGTCATCGTCTTCGCCGAAAGGATTTATAAGCTGCTCAGCCACCTGGAAACAAATGATTAGCAAAATTTTATGTTTTCGTGTTTCTATTTAAACCTTGCACAAAGGTCGCAGTAATGCAACATACCTTCAACCATCCCATGTAAAAGAAAAACTGAAGTAAGGTGAATATGGGGACGTACAAGTCGATGTCATGGTTCGCAATATTTTTGCTCGGATCCAAAAATTGGCGTCCTACCAAACAAGCCACGAAGAAGAGATGAGTGGCCCATGTAACGACCTAGAGAAATTCAACCAAAAATTAAAGACAAAATTATGGATTTTGCAACTGCCGGATTACACCAAATTCAAGATCCATTTTTCAAAAAATTCTCCCAAATACGTTACTGAAGGGCTACCATCTCACCTGTGTGTATACGAGCGGCATTGTCACCCAATCGTGGCACCACAAAAGACTCATTTTGGTACGTGTATCATTCAGCTCCTAGATAACCATGAATATTTCCATTAAAATTAACTCGACACTGAATAACTATAGGGTTTTTGTTATTGTCGTGCTGAAAAAGGCGATTTAATTACCTCCAAAATATGTTTCATCGGCGCACCTTCCTTCACTCTACCTTCTTTCTTCGCTTGATCTAAGAGCCTCAAAAACCAGCACATTGGCACAAAATACTTGTTGATTTTAGCCTGGATTTGATTGAAATAATGCTGCTCCTCTGCCGTCATGAAACCTGCAATGTAACAAATGATAACTCAATTAAAAAATAGATTATGCATGCGTATGAAATTCATTGCTGGTTTTATAACTCTCTAAAATTCTAATTATAATTTGAGAGAAAATATAAAACTGCATTTAATATCATTTTAAATGCAGTGTGTCATTACAGCAAATTTTTGTACTTTTCAACTCTGTTAAGAATTCAAAAATGGCTACATATTGTAATAACATTATTTTAAACTTATGTTCTATGTGATTCTCAGTATTTTTACTAACAGAGTTGAAAAGTAGAAAGCTATTGAGAATTAAACATAAGTGAATTTTTCCCAATAGATCATAAAGAAATTTCATGCCAATCATTCATCCATTCATGCATTATACAAACTTTTACAATTCTTTTCTGAATTTGTATCGAGATAGAATTTAAAAGAGCAAATATTTTACTCAGAGACAATAAATATGTAGTAAAGCAAATAAAACTTCACAAAGCATAAAACAGACCTGCTTCAACAACGTGGTCCAGTGTAGGAAAGCGCTTCTTCACCGCGATACTTATAGAAGACAAGATCATAACAAAACTCAGATTCCAATATCTCATTAGTGTCCTACGAATCATCCTTCCTCGGTCATCGGTACCATCGACGTACAAAATGATTGTATTCATGAGTCTGAAATAAGTTTTACAGAATGATTAAATTTCATTTCATACAGCAGCAGATGCAAGTTAACTGAGAATATTCAAGAAGTCTGTGTCAGAGCAACACAATTAACATATAGCGAATCCCCAAGTTGTTGCATTTTCTGTATTCAATCTGTAGAAATTTGCCCTTGAAAATCTGATATTGATTTTTCACGCCATTAGTTTTTTTTGCTTTTTCATTTTTCTCAAGTCCATTATCTTCCCAAGGACCATTTAAAGTGGAGTCAACAACAGGTTTTATCAGCAAGAAACAATTACAGGTATCAAAACACGACACGAATATCAGATTTTGAAGCTGAATAAGGTGAAAAGAAGTATTACATGGTTGCAGATGATGCTGCTCTCACTGCAGATTGCAAAACAGGCTCCAGCAACCAAAAGAGAGCAGAAGCACTTTTTGACACCTTTTGGCGAGCACGAAAACAAACAGTAAAAGAAAATTTGGAAGTTTGTTGCAGTATGGGAAGCCAGAAATTCAGAGGGAAAGGTCAACTTACCTATCGGGCCATGGTATGGTAGTGAACTGAGACCACCATCTTTGAACGATGTACGTGACGTAGAAACCGAGCACGAAAGCAAGAGGAATTAGATCCAGGTACTTGGCACAGTGTAGTGAAACTTTCTCGAATATACTGAAATACGATAAAACAGACTATCAGTAACGTTTATTCAAACTTATGATTTTGTGAAAATAAACTGCGAAAAAATTATTTTAGAGTTCAAACTTTTTCCTTCATTGCCCAACAACCATTTGTCAGAAAGCGATTGTTACCCAATTCAAGTAAAAATGAAATGCATTACCAGAAAAAATGATTTCAGTTAATACTAAATACTTGTTAAGACTTTTAGAGAATCGGTTCACAATGACTGATCACCTGCTTCAGAAAACTATTTATTCTGCACTTACGGTAAATTTTAATGTGTATTCCAAAGTGTCATTGCCCAAAGAAAAATACTTTTGCCCAATTTTGGATAATTTACTATAAAATAATATTCTCAGAAACACTACAAAATGTTATAGTTAGTCGAATAGTTTTAAAATTTGCTTCTACCCAATTCTCGATACACTAAAACCTCTGTAGACTAAAAACAATTTCTCAATATGTTATTGTGAAAATCATCCATACAAATTTATGCAATACTTTGACAACATACCTCCTCTGGTGTTTATCCATGAGGACTCTGTATGAGAAACTGATTAATCCAAACGCGGTCATATAAAGCATGAGTTCCTTGTACACCAACTTGTACACACTTCCTCGCCATTTCAACAGCAATTTGGTAAATCCAAAAAAGGCTGACGTGGCAACGTTAAATTGATATGTAATCGTCATTTTACTTCTTCAATATTTCTGCAAAAATATAAAAATAAAACATTAGTTTTTGAACAACTTTGGTTTTAAAAACTAGTCAAGACAGTGCCGTATGTAGGAAAATTAAACAACAAAATGTTAGAAGTGGAAGTATGAAATTAATTTATTTAAAATACATTTTTACGAATTACCTGTGAACAAAACTGAAAGTTATTAAAATTTGGAGAAGGTTGAGAGCTCATCAACTCATTCCTATTTTTGCAAAGATGGTAAGTCACTGTGTGGTAAGGCAGGAGTGAACAAAAGCTTAATATTGCACTAAAGAAGCTCACCAATGACACTTTTTACGCCCCTTGGCCCATTTTCAGCACGAAATTAATATGCTACAGGCAAATGCCATGAGCTTAATACCAGTAATTATTGTTATAACATAGCAGCATGTATTGCATGGCTGTCACAACATGGGAGTTTGAATGTTTTGTTGTTCAGCCAAATGCTGGCCCAAATTATGCCTGTTTTGCTAGTTGAGTTCTCCTTTTAAACCAAAATACGTGGGAATTGTGGCATGGTAACACTGAACATTTATGTGCAAAATAATATTCATCTTTGGCACACTTTTGCGGCTTACCTACACAGGTTACAACGGGCTAAATGCGAAATATTTCTCGAAAAAAATGTTTTCGTTTATTTTCAATTAACCTTAAGTGGTGATTGAAAATAAAATAAAATCAGCAAGTGGTGATTGAAAATAAAATAAAATCCGTAATCATAACACCTTTGAATGTGTTAGAAAGTTGGAAGCGTTTACTGATTTGATAGAAATACGAAATAATAATAATATTAATTATAATGAGCAACACATTTCTAATTTTTACTAAATATACATTAACAGCATTCCGCAAATTAGACGTTTGAAAATAATTCTCAACGATATAAACGTCATAAAGGATATGCTACAAATAATCCAATCCAGTCCAATTTGTATGCTTTCATATTAACTTTCACCAATTTAAGCTTATGACATTAATGCAAAAAATACTTTAAAAAATTAAAATTATTAAAACGTGCATAGCAATATAAACAAATATTTTTGCGTTTTTTTCTCTGATCCAGTTGCAACAATAGCATTTCTCGTTCAAAATCATTTCACCTGCATTTCCTAAACAACCGTTAGATGGCAGGTTTACATGAGCAATCCCAAGTGACCTTGGCACCATGCTCACAAATATTTCACCTCTGTTTTCGTCAAGTGTATACTCTCGGATTAACGCACCATAGCTAAACTATCAAATGCTAATTTTGGCACCCAGTTGCACCAACATTTCAACAACACCAGCCCCACAACGGGCATTAAAAGTAACACCCGTATAATAAAATGTAAAAAGATGAAGGGATGGAATCTGGGGTCATGAAAACGACCCTATTTTGAAAATGATAAACTTGGCAGCTGCTGAAATTGGCATGGCCACCCAGCATAAATAATCCGCATTGTTTCAACGCTTAATGCCAGTTTAAAACCGATTAAAGGCAGCGAAGATAATTATTAATCGAGCGTGTAGCGCTAATTTAACAAGGTGGTGATTATCTTCGCTTTCCCTTTGATGGCTGAAAAAAAATGCCATTTTATGATGTGTTATGATATGCCCATTAAACGAGCAAATATTAGCAGAAATAACATCCCAGCCAAATGGTGCAACCTTTGCTTCAATTCTGGCATTGTTAATTTGTGGCATGTTCTCACTCCCCAGCAAGTGCTAACAAAAAAGATAAAAATGATGTAAAATTTGACAAATGTTTGCAATTGTGTCATCCACATGGGCCCACACAGAGCGGCTGTCATTGAAATTCAAAAGTTGATACTTTTGTTTATACAAAAAAAAAGCTTGCAAGTTTTTTTTAAGCCAATTCTCATGCAACCCTTGAAATGGATTACATGAAAGTTCTAGAAGAAATTCGTAAAAACAACAAAAATTTTGAAGGTATCAGATGACATGCAATTTTAGTAGATAGGCATGTTTGCTTTTTTAACCTTTACTGCCATTACTATCTAAAAGTAAAATATGTTTTTACAGAATTAAACATATTAAAAGAAACAGTCCAATGTACAGCAATGTCCCTCAGGGGGCGTTCATGTATTACGTCATCATTTGGGGATTGTGTTGATGACACATGAAGATTAATTAGCTTTCTACCATTTTCTGTAAATGCTATTAATGCAAAAATAGTTTGATGACACATGAAGCTACAATTTGTGCTTATGGCATTTAGGCAAAAATAGTTTAAATTTAGTTTCCAAATGAAAATTACTAAAACAAACATAGTAAAGTTCAGCAAGACCTCTTCAAAGGACGCTTAAGTACTTTTTTGGTCAATTTGGTAAATTTGGTCAAAATCATCACTTGTCACCCAGTTTTGCTTAAACTTTGAAGAAAAATTTCGTTGTGGGATGGCACTATCATCGACCAAAAAAATTTCGATTTCACCATAATTGTATCAAAATTAGAAAAATATGCTGAATTTTAGTCACACAAATTAGATATATCACTGTTACTATCATTGTTACAGATATATCATTTGTTTGTCCGATAAATGCCCATTTTTAAAAGAAAATATAAATAAGGGAAATTTTTTGCCAAGCTGCACATGAAAAATTAGGAATACAAACAAAAAATTGTATTTTACAAAATTAAGACTCAGAATCTGGTTGACCCTTATTCCCCACACCCCCAGAGAAAACCTCAACTCCTCACAGCTATTCCTCAGTTCCATCAACTTATCACTATAATTTTTACTAATTATTTTTAACTACACTATAACATCATTGCATTTTCTTTATAAACCTGAACTTGTACTAGACAATATTATTTTGGATTGACTCCTTGACAGAAAAGTATACTTTCTTATAAAAATAATGAACAGGGAATCAACTTCCTTATCTTTCTTAGCATTTCCTTGACGGATTTGCGTCACTTCCTTCGATAACATTTCTTGAAAAAATACACTATTTCACAATTCTTCCTATCAAACAAATTAAATAGTTTGAAGCGTCGTGTTTTGATATTATACCTGACGTTTTCAATTACGCAGTATTTTTTACAGACACTTGTGATTAAAAAATAAAATTGAGGCAAAGTCCAAATTAGTTGCAACTGAAAAACCTTATTCCACTTAAAATTAAGCTCAATTTGGAAATCAAAGACAGGAAGTGTGTTAAGGAACAACTGGAAATGGTTTATTAGATATTGTGGGTTCAATGCAACGATGGAAAAGATTTCGTTTGTTGACATAACAGGACCTTGACTGCCACTATCTTTTTAAAATATTTTTCGCCAAATTTGGGTCAGTGCAATACTGGGTCGAGCTTCACAACTGGTTACAGGTGGACTGGTGGGTTTGCTAAAAGAGTTAACTCAAATAAGCCTGGAGCCTGTCAGAAATACTACCTCATAACTTGTTGGCTATCTTGAGTAATATCTTGAGTTACATTTTCAAGCGACAATTTTACAAGGACTGTAAAGTAACCCTGTGAGCAAAATTGTACTTCAAAAGAAGTGATGATTGGATACACATTAAAATTATTTTCACCTAGATATTGTCATGTCGTTCTCTACACGTCCTCAATACATGTTTATATATTAATTGAAAATATGTGCGATTAAGAATAGGGTTTTTATAAAGTAAACGCCATTTTCACGTCAAAAAATTATTGTCATGCTATTGTTCGCTTGCATTTATACAAATAAAAGCATGTCAAAAATTACAAGTATATTGATAGGATATACTGTAAAATGCACATATATTTTCAGGGTGACTTAATGAGTATGCAAAGTTATACATTTGCAAACAATATTAATTAAGTATATTACAGTATTGAAAACAGGGCTATGATGAAAATACATGCACATGTATTTGCAATGATAACATTTTGAAATGCACACTCTTGCATACAGAGCAAGTCATTTTGAAAATAGACCCAAGCAACATGGTGGTAGAAAATGCGTTTCATTCTAGTAAATGTGCAGTGAACCAAAGCATAAATATTGTAAGGTGAAAAATGCATTTTGTTAAGTAAAAACTGAACCTAAGCATGATATTAATCATAAAATGAATTTCAAAGTTAATTTTAAAGTCAAAATATTTTTGTTCAATTAAAAATAGATGTTTCAAATATGCCAAGACGTCTTGGAAGGCACATTTTTTATATAATTATCCTATAAGTGGCTTTATAAATAGACTCATAATCGATTGTGAAAGCTATTCGCTATTACAGAAGTGTATACGAATCTATATGTTTAAGGTTCATAACCCACTTAGTTCCCAATCTCCAGCAAGCCAAAACTAGCCAACTACAAAATCTTGACAGCAAATCAATGAATCATCAGTGCATTGGCCACATCGTTCCTGGAAATTGATATGAACTAACCGAATTTATTTTAAGATGTTCATAAAACAGTAGTTGTCGATAGCGTTAAACCCATTTTTTATGATAATGCGAATATGTAACTAAGCATAATGAAATTCTTTCGACTGACACCTGTTGCATCTAAAACCATAAAGTTTAAAAAAATATAAACATGAAATTAAAAAGTAAATTAAATTGAATGCAAAATAAAATTAATACATTGATAAGTATATACAGCACAATTATAGTAATGTTTTTGAAACAAAAGATGTCTTAAAAATAAATTTCATTCCAATTTGCAAAAAGCACATGTTTCAAATGCATGTACTGCATGCATTTTCAGTATGAATGAAATTAATACATTAATAAGTGTATATACAGGATAATTAAAATAATGTTTTTGAAACAAAACATGTCTGAAAAATAATTTTCATTCTGTTTTGCAAAAAGCATATGTTTCAAATGCATGTATTGCATGTATTTTCAATATTAATGAAATTAATGAAATAATGTTTTTGAAACAAAAGATGTCTGAAAAATAAATTTCATTTGTTTTGCAAAAAGCAAATGCTTCAAATGCATGTACTGCATGTATATTCGTTTCTTAAAAAAAATTGCATCTATGGACAATATGAAAAGGATTCAGAAATTTTTTTCCGAATCAACTTAAGTTATGTATTTGTTTTCAGTATGCTTAGAGCTAATAAAACTAGGTATTGGCTATGTGACCACCAACAATACCTCTCACTAAGATGACCACTTACAGGTACGCAGTATGGAATTATCTTATCTAACTGGAAGATAAATTAATGCAACGAAATGGAAAATATATTTGTGCTAAAAATGAATGCATTACAAAAATGTCTTACCACAAGTTTGGTGCAAAATGTCACTTTCTATCGTGTGGAAAACTTCTCGATTAGTGCATCAGAAACCTGTTGCTTTTCACTTGCTGTTGCCGATATCTTTGATAAAATTACCGATAATGACCGAGCTGAAAATCAGCCACCCAATGTGTACGAATGCCAGCGCCTGCAAAGACATTTAATACAAAATTAATCGAGAAATCTCATTGGTTGGCTGATATCCGGCGATAGGGCATGGGTGTCTTACTAGTTCAACATCAAAGTTATCTGCAAAAACTCGCACACGAAATACAAGCGAAGGTATTCGAGAAATTATTTGTCGATTGTATACCGACGATCATTTCGGTTTAAATGGGGAACCCAACTTCACCGAAAAACATTTTATACCACTGCATAAATTTCCAGATTCAATCAATCTACCGCAGGATGTACACGCAAGTGAATGTGTCACTGTTTGCTCAGATTGTTCAAGAAAAAATGTATTCAGTTTCAAAAAATGGGATGAATGAGACGGCTTCAAAGGCGACCGAAGCTTATCAAACTTCAAAACTTATCAAACTTGCAAGACAAAGTTTTGAGCAAAAAATTTGCTCGACTTTTTTTACTGTCTGCATATGACTTTTGCATTTTCCATAGTTTCAAAAACAAAACTGTCAAATCTATATAAAATGTGCTATCTGGTGACACACCCTGTACATTTGAATGCTGCTTATCCATTCAGGGTGTATTAGCAAATTAAAACTTTTGCCACTTTATCCAAAACCCATGTTTATAAAAATGTGAATAATGTTGTAAAACAATCAAAATTTGCTTCACAGCATTTCCTCGTTTATGAATGTAAATCAACCTATTTGTATGAAAATAAATTATGCATAAATTCAAAAATGGATCATGTGAATAAATGTCTATTTTCAAAGTTGTAATTAAAATAATTTGCAAATAAGTACTATTTTGAATTTCCAGTGCTACCTGGGATGTGGGTTGTGTGTTGATTATGATTAATATTTATTTGAAACGAATTATGCTTGATCATAATGCGAGGTGTTCAGATAAGTGTATGTTGATTAGCCATCAGTATTTCGAGTGCCTTTGCTGACATTGACCCTTATAAATTACGTAAAACTTGGTTATAATTGCGCTATGCAATGGCGTGTTATCACCTAACATTATAAAGGAATCTAAAACCACTCGAAAAATTAAGATAAAACACAATTGGACGTCAATAAAGTGCGACAAATAGTCTATCATGGCGTGACAACACGGGGAGTCAGCTATAATAAACCACCACTTCTCAATAATTGCAGTTTTATTGTTTATCATCAGTGCTTATCAAACGGAAGCCGCCACTGGTGAGAATAAAAATTTCGCAATTAATGAACCCATTGCATTTAGGCAGCTCAATTATCTATTTCATGGATAATTAATTGAGATGCCTAAATTTCAACAATTTAGTTTGAAATATGTTGCATGCTCTGATTAACATAATTATACCGATAAGCAAATGTGAATAAAAAGAATATCAAAAATATATCTTTACAAACTAAAATCGTTTTCAAAATAATTTTTTTTAGTTAAATTTGATTTCAAAATTGCCTTTTATTAAGAAATTCGTTTTAAAATTAAATTGTCTGAACCAAATTCAATTTAAAAATAAATTGTCTAAACTAAATCTTAACAAAATTCATTTTACAAATACAATTTGTAAAAGGAATTATGCTAAGAATTTGTGTTTTAAACATTGCATTAGAAAATATCCGAAATAGATAGGGATCTGCTATCCTTGGGAAATACTTTTCATTTCTGCGTTTTACCAATTTTTTTCACTTAGTAAAAATAGTAAAATGCCAAAATGAGATGACACAAATGTTTTCATACATGCCAATTTCAATTTAAAAATAAATTGTCTAAACCAAATGCATTTTCTGAACTAAATTAATTTTACAAATACAATTTGTAAAGGAATTATGCTAAGAAATTGTGTTTTAAACATTGCATGAAAAAATATCCGAAATACATGTAGTTAGGGATCTGCTATTCTGGGGAAATACTTTTCATTTCTGTGTTTTAAATTTTTTTCATTGCAATCATTTTCATATCCACTTGGTAAAAACAGTAAAATGCAAAAAAAAGACAAAACTGTTTTCATTCATGCCAATTTCAAAATCCACATATCTTTAACAAGAAATGGAAAGTTTACAAACAATATTTCCGCTTGTAAACCGGTTGGCAGTATTTTATCTATTATTAGTAACATTAATTTAAGCCCTGATTCAGTTTTTGTATATTAGTTCAAATGTACATTAACAAGGTGGAGACATTTCCTCTATCGGTTTGAGCATGCAATACTTCGGTTTAAACTGCTTTAAAGCTTTTAAACGTTTATATTTATTTCACAGATTAAAAATTGGGAAATCCTAAATAACGAAACTTAAAACATATCACTACCTGATTGGCCAAAGCGTACTTTTTAGCATTTATGACTGAACATATTACGATCAAGAGATATATACTTTCTAAGTCGTCATGAGCTATCAAGGTTGTTGAAAATGCCCCAAAGACATTTTAAATTATTGCATGAAAACGAAAAACTAAACAACTTTACACTTCATGACCAACAATCGTCAAATTTAAACTACTTTATTTAAAATTATGGAAATCTGCCTTTTAAAAATCCACCAACAATATAAAATAGCTTTTCAACCTTCTTTTTGACCTTGCAGAAGATAAGAAAGTTTAGTCTAATATTTTTATCCACAAGTTAAATTCGCATTGAGCAGTTTAAAAATTGGTACTACATTTAAACTACTTTATTTTCTATTTGAAATCTATTTAAAACCTATTTGAAATTATGGAAATCTGCCTTTTAAAAATCCACCAACAATGAACAATTTTATAAAATAATAAAGTTTAATACTGCTGGTCTGTTTTGTATAAAAAAACACCAAAAACGGATAAGATTAAGGTGAAAACCACTTGGTGGATGTGTTTTTAAGGTTATTTTGGACCAGCAATCTAATTATAGTACTCAGTTATCTTAGGTGAACTAATTACATGAAACCATATTGAGCAACGCCATCTAGCTACAGAAATTGAAATCTTTCATCCCATTTTCGTCATTACCACACCAGTAAAATTAAGTTATGAGTAAAAATTAGATAACTAATGAATTAATATCACTCTTCCTCAATAAAAATCATTATAAATATTAATGTATCTCACTCTTCACTGTCAACTCACAAGAGCTAAAAAGTTTATATTTTTAAGAAATGTGTAAGGAAACAATTTTTCGTTTTAATATAAAATTGTTCAACCACATTTCTTATACAATAAAACGATAGGGTTTTATACACATTGAGTAATAGTCGAAGGTATAGATTACAGATTGACACATGTTGGACTTGATCACCTTGCCAGGAGTTAAGATAAAAGTAAAAAAAACTATAAATAATTTGATCGGGGTAATTTGATGACATTGACGATCGTCTGCAAATTTAATCAGAGATATTTAGAGGGCCATTGTGTTGCAAATAGGAAGCATTATATATTGCGATGAAAGACCTTTTCAATAAACTGTCAGACGCCATGATAACTCGAAAGAATTTCATTGAAAAAATTTCGTAATTGGGAATTCCAGGAAGTAATTTTGAAGCAAACGAATGCAACACTTTAGCACCCATATATTGATGGTTTGAAGCACAAACATTGTAACTCCATTTTTTGCAAACATGAGTTAGACCTGCATTATATTCTGACTCACATAGGACAAGTTACATTGTGCCAAACTTATGAACTCCACAGAAATTTGGGTAAAAACTGGTTGGCATATGCACACACATTGTATGTCCTTTGCAAAATGACACTACATCAAATCAAAGCACCAATGTACTGTAGTACATGCATGTCCCATTACTGAATCCACGAGATGGAAAATAATGTTGCAAGTTGTCATGAAAATTTTAAATAAAACAATCTAAGTTATATATGTATCACCATGTACCAACATGCACTTATTATAGCCAACTGATGTCATATAAATATGATAGCAATAACTATTTAAATAATCAGTTCAATGTGAAGACGAAACGAATTGCTCAGCGATTCTGAACAATTTGAAAAATTGGACATGCAATATCTGTGAACGAAGCCCATATAATCAGCAGAAAAATTCTATAATACCGGGTATCTATACTAATCGTCGATTAAGCTAATTTTAAAAAATTGTATAATATTCTCAATTCCCATTTTGAATATTCTCAATTCTCAATAAAAATATTCTCAATTCTTAGTTTGAGAATTATCAACTCAATTTAAAAAATGTAATTACATTTAACTATAAAATACATGTAGATTATGGAACAATTACTTTTCATGATATTTTTTAGGAAAATCAATTTAATATACATGTACATTTCAGGTCATGTTCAATAGATGTTCAATGCCCAGTGGTTTTATTTATCTACTTGAAAATTCAGAATTGTGTGACTGAAATTCATCAACTTTATCAGATTTCGATAACATTTCAATCAAATCAAAATTGATTCGGTTAATTAAAAAATTAAACCACAATTGATGCTATGTAATCATTTACGGTCCTATATCAAAGCAGTATTTATGGAAATTAACTGCTTAAAATAACAATACATTTTTGGCCTGAATGAAACTACATTTCAACGAAGAATACCTTCAGTTCTCTGAATTTCAGACAATTCAATTCTCTGAATAATTTGCTGAATAGCCAGACGGAAACAAATACCCGTTATGTTAATCATGAAGCATAAGGTCGTCAAGAAGCAGTTTGGCAAAAATATTTCTTTAACCACAGCTTTATCAAGTCACTATGTTGATTTTTTCGAAAAAAAAAATCAAACCACTTTATTAAGAAATTCCATGCTAATGAGTATCTTTAGCAGTTGCCTTGCTAAGCCATCAAAGTCATCATTAAATATATCAAAAACACCAAAACTTTTTTTAATTTACCTGGAGGAATATCACCTGTTGCTTTGTTCGTCAACGTCAAAGGGGTAATTTTTAATGGATGGTTAAAAAACAAATTTCATTTGGATGAGTCAACATCGCAGACGCTTGAAGGCAGTTGCACCAACTCCAATTAGTGAAATGGGAAATTAAACTGGTTCAAGCCAGTTCAGCATTTCCAAGCAGCTATTAACGGTCGATTATTTTATGCAGGAATAAGAGCAACATGCCATGAGTGACTAGGAACAAAATTCAACCATAAATTTCCAAGAAAGGTCAAAAACATAAATAACAAATTTAAACCCCAGGGGCACTACGTCTGACACTAGCATGATATTAAGAATGAAATAATTAACATTCAAGTTGTATCCCATGTTATATAATCCATGCAGAATCTTGCAGAAAAAAATGTTTTTGTGCATAAAACAGAAATATTTCTGCATAAAATGATGTGCAGAAAAATTTAGAGATATAAATATCTTGAATTATCTATCACTTTTTCATGGTGAATATAAAAAACGTATGAAGTTAACCATACACAACACATATATGGTTGTGTTTTTGCATTGCACAACACATATGCATGGTCTGCCAAAGAATGCATTTTTATGTATAGATATTTTTTCAAGGAATATGGTGCAAAACAGCATATTTATGCAGAAATATTTATGCAGAAATATTTATGCATAAATATTTCTGCACAAAATGCTGTGCAGAAAAATTTACCAAATTCTGCATGGGATTTATATGGGATATGATATCATTTTCAAATGGGATGGTTCGGTAAAAGTACAAAAAATGAACTAATTATTTGCAAAAAGGGCAAAAACACATAAAAAACAAAACGAAACCCCTGGGGCCCTATGTCAAACACATGCAGAGCTATTAGCACTGTGCTGTGAAGAATGTAATAACATTCAAGAGTTGTATGCATGCAAACAGGTGTTTCAAAGTCATTATAGGGTTTGGTCATGATCCTTGGTTTGGTAGAAGGTTAATTTGGCGGCCATCTTGGTGCCCTTCAAACAACCATGAGCCTGGGTTTTTAGCCTTTGTGACCAACACCCTTATGGTCACCCTCTTCAAACACCCCTACCTTCACACCCACCTTATTGTTGTGTTTTTTTGCACTCACATTTGACCCCAAACAGGCCCCTTTCTTCAACAATTGAAACTGTAAAAGCTACTTTCATGGGGGAAAACTTGACAAAAACCTATCCAGCCAATCATGGTAAGGTGGTCAGTTTCATGTTCTATTTCAGTCTACCTAAACTGAGTTCCTTAAAGTATTTGCAACACTGTATTTCCAAATACCTTCAACAATGCAAAACTGTGCATTTTTGCCAGTGGAGTTTTCACATATTTATGGTCTTTAAATCACCCTCACAAAAGGAACTCCGAATTCCCCAGAAACAATGACGTTTGTCAAGGGAAACGATGAGGACTTCGCAGGAAATGACGTCAGAACGATGACCTCAGAAGAGGCCTCCACCCCAAGAAGGAACTAACACAGTTGGAGGCCAAGAAATTAAACGCTTCAGGAAGTTCACTGAAGAAAATTCGAGACAAACATCTGGGTTTGATCTGGACCCAATTTCGAAAAAAAATGAGGAGTGTGAGGAGTTGATGAGTCTGAGACAATGAGGTGCTGGTGGTTCCATGTCAAAGGACGTGGAGTGATGCTTGGTAAGGAAACTTGAAAACATCAACTCCTCACAGCCATCCTTCAAATTCATCAACTCCTCACAGCCATCCTTCAAATTCATCAACTCCTCACAGCCATTCCTCAGATTCATCGACTCCTCACACTCCTCATTTTCATGAAACAGGACCCTGGCCATTGCTTGAAGTTGATGCAAGCACTTGCTTCGGGATATTCGCTTCGTTAAAATGTCCTTGATAATGTTTTGACACCCTGTATAACAAGGGGACGTTCAAGTATTAGCCATCTTTTGGAGAGGGGTGACCAAAATCCTGAGTCATCGTTTTTCGTAATAAAAATATGGGTTAAAATGTATCATCCCACTTCAATCCACTTCAAAAAACCGAAAAATATGATCAAAATCCATCATTGTTGATCTATTTTTTTTTGGATCAAATTTGGATAAAAATGTCGCTATTTCGAAATTTTTTCAGTCAATAATGATGTCATTACTGGGGGTGGGGGTTGCAAAATAATGACGAGTGATGACACAGGTTAGGTGGGGTCTCTGAAAATCATCAGTTTGTGAAGATGTAATACCTGAACATTCCATTTTTTCACTGAATTAAGTCTCGATAATGGTCAATTTTACATCAACTAGCTAATCAGATAAAGTACATGTAATCAGAAATAATCATTTAAATTCAAATCAGCATCCATATTAAGCATTAAAATATGCTGGGGTTTGCATCATTAGACTGACTATCGTTATTTATTAACCTCATGGCTTAACCAAGGATTTTACTTACAATTCTTGAATGATTCTGTGAAATTCACAAAACCATCATCAAAGTTAATTACCTCAACTAGATAATTATATCAAAATGAACACGTGTAATCAGAAATAATTATTTCAATTGAGCATAAGAATAGCTGGGGATCATATCTTTAACTATCGTCATTTATTAAATTCATGGTTTAATCCATGAATTTTTAATTAATATTCTTGATTCAGCAAAATTCATTACAGTGAATTTCTAAAAGCTCTGTAAGTCAAGTTTTCCCACTGGAAGAACGTTCAACTATTACGTCATCATATTGTGGGAGAGTAGCAAGCAAATTATGACTAAGGATGACATATGGGAATTATGTCATAGTTTCTAAAATAAAAACCTTTATTTAATTTTTATTGATTGAATGATTGATTTTCTTGATATGCCTTCGTGTGCCTAATATTCATCAATAACATTCAATTTCGATAAAAAAATTTGCTAAATTAATTGGAAATAAGTTCGATCAACGTGTGAGGAAGGTGTAGAAAAATCACAACTTTGTGACATAATCCTTAAACGTTCACTTCACAAAAGTCAGTATTTCGGAATGTCTCAAATAAAAATTTCATTTGTCAAAGGCCTTGTCTAAATTACGTGCCAGCCACCTGTTAATAAGGTGATAGATGTGCAATTTGGCAGTTACACTAGTCAAAACAGGATCAAACCGTTATTAGTCGAATTAGTGGCAGGTGCAAGTGTCGAAGCACTGCTAAGGTTAATCGTTAATTAACTGATCAGCCATTAAGCCACACAGGACATGATGGCACTGGAAGCCTTGCATCATCGCAAATTAAATAACTGGCATCATCATTTTTAATCGAGTTTCCACGTGTGAGCATTTTGGTCAAATTTCATTGGCTGAGAAAATGACAGGGCTGCAATTCACACTGATCGGATGTTATGGGCATTTCATTAACAAAAGCATGCATCAGAATTTCGAAATAAGGCAATATTTAACAGCAAACTTCCTGTTTGTTTGTGAGAAAAATGCACTGGCATGACTCAGCCAAGGCAGTAAAAACGTTGCAAGTTATGCAACGGTAACAAAATGGCCGTCATGTAGCTCATAAATCCTTTTGTAACCACCAACGTGCTAATTAGCATAACAGATAAAAGTCCAAGTGCTAGAAACGAAATGCCAGCTATCACAATTTGCCACATTCAGCTGTTCTTCTTGGCAGACAATGAAAGTTCAGGCTGTGGACATGGACCCAAATTGATGTGGTATCAACTGGTTTATTGGCTGGAAAATCGTAAATTGCTCAAATTGAGATCACTGGTTGTTATGCAGAAGTGTGGAGGAGGAATTCATTGGCGAATTATTTTTCTCAGAAGACAACATGAGCAATAAAGGGTGATCTAACAATGCACACTGATCTGTCAATTAGCATGTGGAAATTATTTGTGCAAATGCATAGGCATGAACAGTGTAGGATTTCATCTAAATTCACACCTGTAATTAATTTAAGGGGTACTACCTGGGAATCCACTTTAAATTTAATGGATTCCAAGAAGGTTAGGTCATGTTATCGATCATCATGTTATCGTTGCTTTAGCTTTTCATTTTTGACGTTGTTTTTACCATAAACATGTATTGTTTATTTAATATGTAAAAATATGAATGTCTACACTGTATAACAAGTTGAAATTCTTAGAAAAATTGCTTTTTTCATCAAATATAGGTGATTTCTTAATGTTTGAAATTTAAATCACGATGTATAAAGGCAAATATTTTTAAATATTTCTTCTTAGATATTATTAGAAATAATTTTTAGATATACTGATTTTAAGTTATAAACATATTGCTTACTAAATATTTCAAAAATTAATGTCCATAACAAGTTGAAATTCTTAGAAACATTCTCTGTCATAATTTTGTGCCGATTTAAATTCAAAATTAAGAATAATTTAAATATAAAAGGTCACAACAAGTCTGTGTAACAAATAGTAACCAACCTATCACTGTACAGAAATGTACTGGAATCAATAAAAGATTAAGAAAGAATCAAAAGACAATTAAGAAGAATAAAATTAATATCGTAAAATTTCAATTTCGCTTTGTAATTTTTAGGTATTTTTAGATATGTTGGAATACCATTTTCAATGACAAATATAAGTTTCTGCAATTGAAGTTTCTCCATAAGCAACATAAAAGGTGTAAAGTTTTCATATACATTTCATGTATTTATATTTAACTATCTTGGCATTTTTATGGCCCAATAACATTCATGAACTACTATACCATAGACAAGCAACATAGTAAATAATCCCTAAAATTGGCAAACGATTCGAGCAAAAACATGATACATAAATTGTGCATTGTATAATTAGCATTCATTTAGTCTTAAAAAGTAAGTGTTATCACCTGCTCGAGGAAACTTTCTCACGTATATTCAACCCAAAAAGAAAGTTGTATGACCTGTTGCACCAAACATTGCTTAAACAATGTATAATTCAGCAAAATTTTGATGCAGGCCTCAAATGAGCGAAATTTTGTTGAACAATGTACTTTTTCAAATAAAATTTCTTTCAATTTAAAAAATACATTATAAAAATTTTACTACACGTTTAAGAAGACACATAAAGCAGCAAGATCGATTTCAATTGCACCATTCTCAAAATAAAGCTGTAATCAGCACTGTCAACGACAAACTCCAATTAACCAGAATATGACATTTTAAAACAATTCTTCCTTCTTTAGTTCTTACTAGTTTTGTAAGTTTTAACGTTGTGAAGTTTGTCAACTAACAAGCTAAGATGAAGAAGGTTAAGTTTCTAATCAGCTTAAAAATATAACACATAAAATATATTTAAATCGCAATTAAGTCACAGTCATGCAAGCCAAACCAAGGCATGAATTAAACGTGACTTTTCACAAAATTCAAATTCGTTTTTCCGGGTTTTTTGGTTGTCATTAAAACCCAGATGAGTTTCCCCCTTTCCCAGAATAACTATATCACTATCCCTGAAGGTTATCAATTAAAAATTCGTCTTACCTATTATTTCACAGTTTCTCTCAAGTAAATATTGCACTTAAATTGGCGAAAATATAGCAAATCGAAATGGTATTGCTATGTGGTGAGCAGGTAGTCCCAAAACTGACCCTGAACAGGTGGTGCTGGTGCACTCGTCGAAGTTTCTCAATAAAGTGGTTAGTAATGCGAAAAGCACCTGAGTCTGATGGGTAGGAGTGGGTTAACCTCACTGGCAATCACAATGGATGTGGCATCCGGGAGGTACATGTAGACAGTGTGGTGGCGTTGCACCCCTGAGGGGGAACACTAAAGCACCCCTGGGAGGGGAACACTAAAACACCCCCCAAAACGGCTAACTTAATTCGTCTCACTTCCAAAAAGTATTAAAGGCAGACTGGTCTAACAAACAAACACACAAATCAGTGGTTTTATGGGATCACTATAATTGCCATGTGAATAACATCAACTGGGACACCCACAGACAACGTAGGATGAATTATTTGCTAAATTCACAGGATGACATCACACAGAAATGCATAATGGGAACGCCAATGGGAACGCCAATTCTTAACTTCCTTCAATTTTTAAAAAGCCGCCTGGACATTGTTAACTTTTCCTACAAGTCAAGTTCAAAACATTTAGACAAAAAAGTGAAAGTTTTAAAAAGTTTCTGAAGTTATGTGCTTCAGTTTTTAAAATGTTGCCATTTTCAGTATTTTTTGCAAGCTAAATGTTTAAAATTTTGTTTTAACATATTTTGAGCTTTTTTAAGTCTTCCTTCCATTGTTTTAAAACATGCAGTCTAAATAACTTTTGAATTATGTCTTTATTCAATTTTAAAGATGCTGTTTCAATAAGTTTTGAAAGTCTAACTTCAGTTATTTCAAAAATGTTACTTGAACAATTTTGAACTGTTGTTAGTCTTAATTGAATTAAGTTAAAACGTTTAAAAGAATTTTGAATTATTAATAAGTCTTCCTTTTGTTTTTCAAATGTTTACATAATCTTTAACTGTTGTTAGTCTTACTTTTATTTTCTTAAATGTTGAACTATTGCCAATCTTTCTCATTTTTTTAAACTTGTTTAGAAACTTTCTGACTTCGTCAATGTTATTCTATTTTACAAAATCATGAACAAATTTTCAATTCTTGCTATTCTTCGCACAATTTTTACAAACATTACTATACATGTAACACGTTTTAAATTTTCGTAAAATTTTGTCTAAAATGTTTGAATTGTTGTTAGCATTCCCACAACTTTTAAAAATGTTTGTTAAACACTTTTTCAACTACTGTCAAATCTTAATTCAATCAGTATGGTACAAACAGTAGGTCCAGTGTGCTGTACTTGATTAAACTACACAAGTAAAGAGTTTACATGAGAATATCTTATGTACACAATTTTGAGTTAAATTAAAAAAAATTTAACTCAAAATTGTGTACATACGATTTTTTTACTGATTTGCCATCAACTACAATTTCTTGAAGCCATTTTCAATGTCAAGAAAAGGAAATTAGCTAACAGTCCGAATTTCTGATTAATTTAACACACTTATTTCACACCTTTAGTTATAGTTAACTGGCCACCAAGGTGCTAGTTTGTGATATCAGCACACGTGATGAAGGTATACTGTATAAATCTGTGTTAAGGGGAAACATTAAGCCAAATCAAACAAAAAAAATTGCTTAAATTTCGAATAAATTAGTGCACTTGCCTTAAGCGGAAATAATTAAAGATTTTACACTCATGAGCAAACTGGAGTGTAAACTTTAATTTTCTAATCAGCTTAAATCAGCACTTTCATAAATGCTGCACGATGGTAACTCATTTGCTCAAAAGTAACTTCAAAGTACACGTATTTCATCAAAGCACGTTGAAGTTTCTTAAAAGTAATTTCAATTTAAGCGACATTTTAAAGAATTCGTATGAGACTTGACATCAATTCATAATTTTCTACACATTTCTTAAATGTTATAACTTCAAGACTGAAAGATGTGCAAAACTACAGGAAGACTTCCTTCAAAATTCGTTTAAACAATTCAACTCAATTTTAGTAAGACCAGCAGTTCAAAACCACTTCAGTATGGGACAGATTTACTATTAGCCAGTGAGGTAGATTTTCCAATTAATTCAATAAATTATCTAGAAGACAGTCCAGACACAACAAAGAAAAAAACAATACATTCCTTCAGATTTACAGTCCGAGACAATGTACATGCTACGGTTATTCCCAGAAAATTTAACTTAGTATGCAAGTAACCGAATTAAACTGGGTTTAAAAATCAATTTAGAAAAACAAAGTTTGTTATTTAAAATCACGTTCATTGGTTCACTAAGAAAAGTTATTAAATTAAGATCAAGTGTAGCCTGCACCACACCCTAGACAGTAATCAGCTTCACACAACATGATCAGCTTCTTGTTGCATGATCAGCTCATGCAACCAATCTAATCGACTAATCAATGGTTGTATAATTGCCAAATTATACGAAACTGTTTTGTTGAGGAATGCAAAATGCGTACCTCTGCAGACCCTGCGCTCAAGTGCTTGCTCGAGTAACCCTTCAAGGTTGCCATGTATAGCGTTAGGGTCCCTGGGTCTCAAGTTTACCTGAAGCCATGGAAAAACACCAGCTTGTTGTAATTCTGATGCAGCACCTGATCACAGGCTCAGGTCGACCTTTAAGATACCCTGAGGCCCAACATCTGCATCTTTCGGTGCTAAAATCAAACAGTTTCAAAGGCGCTTTCGAGGTGGAGAAATTCACGAATCACATAATTTACAGTTTGCCTTCAAAAGCACAGGTGTCAGAAAACAATGTGTGGTGTCAATGCCAAGGAAACAGTGGGTTTGTTGGATGAATGTCAAGGAAGGTCTTGAAGGATCTTTGGAAAGCGTTTGAGCTTGTGTTTGTCCTTTTCCATTAACGCAAAATCACTAATAAGTGTAATTTCTTCAATTTGACCATGCATGGTTACTATTGTAAATCACATGACTGTAAATGAAGGGCTGAAAGCGATAGTGGTGCAAGTCAAGTGTTATTCTTTTATCATCATGCAAAAATGGATTCCACAGGTGTCAAAACCATTTTTTTTACTTTGAACATTAAACGTGGTGCATTCTGTACCTGATTTGCTATTTTAAATCCATGACTTTAAAATGAATGTTTGAAAGTGAAAGTTGTTCAATTTTTTTTAATGTTCAATGTGTTTTAGAAAACAGTGGTTTAGCACGTTTTAAATAGTTAGGAATTTAAGGAAGCCGGTTTTCACAGAGTTACGATGAAAATTACAAAGTGTGGCAAGAGCCAATACAGACAGGTGGTAACTTGTTCACAATCACGTACATGTATAAAGGATTTCGTTTCCTCTTCACAAAAAATTCTTTTGAAATTGTTCAAAAGCTTTCTCTTTAAGTAAATTTAAAAACCCTGATGGTTTCAGTAATTATTTCCATCTTTTTTGCGGCCACATTTGAGGAGAATAACTATTTGCACAATTAGTGTAGATTCATGTCCAGTGACGTAACATCGTTTTAAATTTCCTGCACCAAAAAATTGGACCTAGGCAGACAAACTACATTGTGCTCCGATATACTGCTTCATTACCAAGTTGATGTACAATGTTTGCGCATAAGGACTGCTCCAATCAGTGGCTATACTCTACTGAAATTGTGATCATCTTATGTCATTTCCATTCTTCATCATCTTATTTCAAGTTCAATTCACCGTACTATAGTTATGTATCTACAATGTAGCTACATGTATGTGATTCAGAATACGTCTAATTCAATTTCGCCCAAACTGGACATGCAATACCTGTGCTTTAAAACATCGACACAAATCTTAGTTAATATCTTAGTTATCTTAGTTAATCTCAGTTAAGTTAATAACCAAAATCTGATGATGTTGGTGGTTTTGTTCGTATCTATAAGCATGTACCATTTTTATCGTGGCACGTAGCTGAGGTTTTTCACCAAGAAACAACTTATTTAATAAACTTCAGTTTCAAAGTACTCCAAGCAAGACCATAATTTACTGTCTGGCTAGCAGTCAATGGTAATTCATTTATCGGAAATAGCTGCGCCTCAATCTCGATGAATCCGAGACATTCATATACGCTCTGTTTTTTTACTAGCCTGAAAATTTCCAAATGAAAAAGTGACTTTCAGCAAATGGCATGCGAAACACCATTTTTGGTATGCTAAAATACTGATGAGGTCCTCATTTCGAACATCGGTGTTAATCGGCAGTTAATGAGTCATCAAACACAAGTGAAACCCATCTCCTGTATCTCCTCGTTATAGGTCATCACAATTTCTGCAAAAATTTTTAACGACTATGTGTAAATCAGCCATAAGCCGTCGGCAACAGGCAAAGCAGTGGCTTTGCAAAATTAAGACCGTTAATCAGAAAACAGAGTAGAAAATTCATGAGCTGTAGCAACAATCTCATGCAAATGATGCAGGTGAAAGCCACAATGGCATTGTATTGTCAACAATGCAAATGTTTTCAGCTCTGGGATTGAAAGACTTACTAAGAGGGTCTGGCTCTCACTTGAAAGACGGCAAGTGCAAGCGCATCCTCGATGCCAGAGGGATGTGGATATTGGGCATGTTTTCTGGTAGCGTCTCGGTCAAGGCCTTCAGCCTGTTGCGCAGTTTTTGGGCAGAGATGCCCTTCTCGGTGAGCAGAAACAGGAAGCCGAGCACGATGCCGAAGCCGAGCACAGCGAGGATGCTGGCCATTCCAAACAGTGAAATGCTGCTGAAAGTCTGGGCCGCGAGGCTGCAGTCGTATGTGGGCGGCCACCACCTGTTTTTCAGGCGTTCCAACAAACCACTTTCAGACATCTTTAGCAGCCTGGAAATAAGCGTGCTTTTTGAAGGTTAAATTTGGAGAAAATCAAACTCGAGCAAACTGTGCAAGCTGTATCAAGTCCGAGCAAACCAGAAAACATGCTGAACATACTCGAAGAATACTGTATCATCACCACAAGCATGCATTTATCATTCAGTAGCGATGGCCAGTGACTTGCAAGAGGCCTGGGTCAAAGGACAACGGTGAAAACAAAACATTTTTTCGTGCGATATATCAAAAACCGTACCGCCGCTACTTTCTGTGCTGTATACAGGTGAATGGTACCGGTATATGAAGTTCAAGAACTTGGAAAAACCTGTTTCTGCCCAATCAAATCAGCACAAATAGGTACTTGAGGTATGGATCGTGCTCAAAGCACAACTGTGATACGGACCTAAATATTGTTTTCTACGTTATGCCAGTCTATAGTATATGCTTTTGCTAAAATTAATTTCTTCATATGCTGCTCAAGTTTTACACAAGCTGTTCACAGAATGTGGAAGAGACTGAATATTTCTCATTTATCCAACAATAAAAGTGATGAATATTGCTCTACGCTGCACAATTTCGAGTACAGGAGCTACCGGATTTGACCAGCGAGACTAGAGACTGTCTTATCTCAATGTCTTTTCTCCTAACCATGCCTTTCCCGGTAGTAGGGTACTTAGTTGAACAGAACTGACTGAATTGTACAAGAAACTGTGCATGCTTTTGTTAATGACCACTCAAAAACGAAAATAAAAAATGTGATAAGTGAACAAACATAACCAGCAATCTCAAATTCAAGCATACTTGTGTGAAATCTCGATGCTATTATGGTTGCAAATATTACCGGTCTTATAAATTGGTGCGAAATGCCGGATGTGCTAAACTTGTGAGCAATTTCTACTTGCAGATAAAACTAGAGATATATTAGAGATAAAAAATTCATGGAGACTTACATGTGTGAGATAGGCCATCTGAACTGCGAGTTCTTCTGGAAGGCGAGCATCATCGGCGCAGAAAGATATTTCTCGTTGATCAGGTCAAACTCGCAGTCCTTTCCGATGACGTACTGCAGCACCCGGCTATCATGGATCAGTAAGTATCGCTCAGTGCGCACTCTCTCCAGACCCTCCTCCAAGTCGTCCACCAAAGTAGTGAAGCGTTGCTTCTCAATTTTCCTCCAGATTTTCATCAGTAAAGTTTTGTTGTCCCCCTAAACACGAAGTGAAACCACATAGTATTAGTCACTGAAAATCCCTTTAAGCATATTTACAATGTCACGCGCAAACTCCACGAATATGATGTCCAAATACCTGAATGTCATCCAAATACGTGGTTCCTTTGATAAAGCCAAACTTGTAATAACCACTGTCGAAAGCATCTTCGAGACGCTTGAACGGATAGGTGACGAACGATGCAGTGAAATATGAAATTAGGTTGGCCGTATAAGCACTCATGATGAACAAGCTGAACAGCCACATCAAGCCGAAGATGGCCCTTCCAGAACTGGTTGTCGGCACAATGTCAATACCTGTTCGCGCAACAATTATTTTTATGATTGTGAATTAATACGTTAGATGTTGATGCACAATGGCAAAATATTTCTAAAAAACTGTCTTGCTGTGATTAGAAAATTATAAATTACAATTCTTTCTGACCTTGTTGACCAAATGATTGGATAGCAGCAAAGAGGCATCGACCAATGCTCCGATTATCTTTAACCAATTGAGGATCAACCAGCAAGATTTCCTCTTCCTCCATATCACGCCGGATGTGTGCGCCAACTCTGAGGACCATGTATAGCATGATACCAAAAAGCGGGATTGCGCCAGCAACGCACAAAGACACGTCCATCGAGAACGGCATGATGTATGCCTGCAAAACAGCACGAAAAATCCTCAGCGTGCTGAAGCAAATTCAGGTTATCCAATGCCGAAAACACTGATCCAACCTTAATGACGTTGCTGTCGGATTTCGTCGGTCTTCTAATGAGAACGCTGAGACCAGCTTTATCAACGGAAGTGGACGAAAAATCCATCAGCTTTACTCGCGGGCCTGTCGGAGTGAGGTTTGCAAGAGCCAGATCGGCTTCCTAATAAACAAAAACAAACGGCATATCAAATATAAATGAAACTGCTTTACTCAGGTTTGCCGGAAAATTAGCGCTGCTCACTAACCCGCCTAACGAGGACCCCGATTAAGCCGCTGCACAACTTGCCCTCGCACCGGCCATACGTATGGTCAAAGGGCACGGTGATATTATACCTAATTAAGGAAAAAAAGAGCCGATAAATATCAAGGTGCACTGAAATTTCAAAACATTATTGGAGTTCAAATTCATTCCAAGCTGAATTATTCGCTTACTTGAAATTCATTATTTTAGCAAGCCCGTCAATCAAATCGATAAGGTAGCCCTTGAAGAAATACTGTCCCTCTAAATTCCGGCTGACGAAAACATAGGGTGGGCACTAGAAAATAAAGAAACTTGTCTTGAATTTGACGAGGCAGAATGATGTCACAGTAAACTGACAGAATAACATCAACTTACATGAATCGCTACAATTTGAAGCGTATAGCCATCCAAGTCGTACATTTGGAGTGTAGTGTTGAAGAAACCATTGGCCACTGTCCAAAGGCCCAATGGCTCAAGGTTCGGTATTCCGGGACCACTACGTCGCTTTACCCTGAGAAATTGCAAAGACAAATCTTGCGGGAGATGTTCACGCCCAGATATTTTCTATAATTTTTTCAAGAAACAGAAATAAATGAGGGTAAAACCGATGATGAAAATATCAACAGTTCATAAACCTACGCTTCGGTTGCCCTTGAATTTCGAATCTTTGAGGTAAGTATCTGAGAAGCACATATTCTGGTTATTTTTCTTGATATTCGGCGTGGTTTGCTTCGAGGCATCTTCAGGCAAAACAATGTACTTTTCCAACGATTGAAGTGCAGAACTAGCAGGCGTCTTAAATTTTCAAGATAAATTAGTAGGTAAATTTCAAGATAAAATTTCAAGGTAAATTTAGTTGTCCAGTGATTTAACGTATTGTAAAAACAGTGCTTACATTTCCACCAAGATGACGCATGATAATTACGTCTGTGTCAAACCGGAGTTTGAATGAACGTAGCACATCTTCGGTACCATTGTCAAATATTAGCCACCTGTAGAATGTACTAAACAGTTGCATCTCCGAAGCCTACAAAAACAAAAAAATTATTTTCTTGTTTAATAATCGCACATTATTTGCATTATCTCCAAATGGAATTAGTTTTAAAGTTACCTGTGTTATGATATTTTCAGTAATTCGGTGGCCACAAATTACGATAACAGCCTTCACTTCCTTGACCCCTCGGTCGAAGGTGGCCAGTCGCCGCAAAAACTCTGTGGGTTCAGATGTTGTCGTCGTTTGAATTAATTTCACGCTGGCAATTCTATGGTAGGGTAGAAACGCTTCGTAAATTAGCCTGGCTTCTGTTAAACCTAAAATGAGAGATTTTTGATGAGAAACTTTTCGAGAGAATTTGTCAAAAGAAAATGTGGAAAAATAATCGTTACCGAAAATTTCATCGACATAAAGGTAGAGATTTCGCCATTGCCAGCTGTCTATGATATCCGGCAACAAAGCAGATATCAATCCCCAAAATTGCTTTCCACCAGCTCGATCATTGCAGACCTTCCGCTGCTGCCTTGACTGTGACAATCCAGTTACCATCAACTGGTTATTCGTTGAAATCGACGTGGTTTCCTCAATGTTGGATGCTTCGAGCAAAGATTCGGCAAATGTGAGCATGTCACGGCGGGCGATCAGAATCAGCCGGGTCACACCGGACTCATTAATTGATGCCACTAAAAAAAATACCATATTGATCACCCGACATTCCCGACAAAGAAAAGACCTCAATTGTCCTATCGATAACAACCAGATACATATAGACAAATGTTTATGCAACTGAGGAGGCATTGAAACATAACGATATATACCTCAAATTAAATTACATTACGTGTAAACAATAAAAATAATAATTTCTTACTATGGTTTGCCAAAGAAACGTATCCATGGCATTCAACTTTCCAATACAGTGTGGCTACAGAAGACCCTTGAAGCACATTTTTTAGTTCTATCAACGATTTACGTTCATCTTCACAAAATTCTGCCAAAATTCCTGTTAATAGTAATCAGAAAAAGAGCTTTCAGTGTATTCAAAACCCAATGTCATTCAAATATAGGGTCTCACCTATCGGTTTCATCTCTTCGTCACAATTCGCACAAACGAAAATAGGAAAAACCAAGAGGATCCATCTAATTACCGAAGGCATTTCAAGTCAGATTCAAAACTGAAGCATGTCTACCTTCAGAAAAGAAGCTAACACTGAAAGGCAATGCTTCAGTACAAATATAATACAACTTTTGCAAATAAGAATAAGAAAGCAGATGTATAATTTGTGTTGCTTAAAATATTAATAGCAACAATTGCAAGGTTCAGTATGTTATCTGAGCAATGCAAAATTTAAATCTTAATGCAGAATTGGGAGGGGAAGAGAGAAAGATGATGTACGCATTGACCAGATGTGGGAATCGCAGCACAGACTGCAGCTGCAACTGATTGATATTATGATTACCAATCATCCATCTACAAAAATCATGGTATTAATATGGTCATCAAAATTCACAAACCACAACAGCCCACCTTTTTCCCATGACATGACAGTGCACATTAATGTCAACAAGAAATGAATATATGACAGTGAAATGAAATGAGGCCCAGGACCCTATTTCATAAAAAATTATCCAACCTGCCCCGACCATTTGCTTTTCAGTTAAATTCTTAACTTTGTATGTGCACATCTACATGTAGATTATGAAACGATTAAACTCCTCAATAACAACGTCATCAACAAGCCCCTGAAAAACTAATTTTTGATCAATGAGATTTGCATCACTGAAGATCAAATTCTAGACGACCACAAACCAATATTTGCCTGAAATGACAAAATTGGTTTAAAACGAAATAAAAACTAATTATTGTATGCTACTATGGTTTGCCAAAGTAACGTATCCATAAATGTGTGTTGATAGCAGACCCTTTTAAGCACATTTTTAGTTTGATCAGTGATTTACGTTCTTCTTTACAAGTCAGCCAAAATTCCTATCATAGTAAACCAAAGAGCTTTTAGTTTGCGCAAGCTTCATGTCTTTCAAACGTATAAACATGATCTCATCTATCAGTTTCATCTCTTCACCACAATTTGCACCTATAAAAATAGGAAAAGGAACCGAGAAAATCCTTCGAATTATCAAACAAATTTCACGCCAAAAACTCCCAAGAATTGAAGCATGTCTGCTTTCAGAAAACAAAGGGATACAGCTTGTTAGAATTTATTAAAGTGTTAGCTCGATACAGAAGGAACGATGACGGTTTCCTATTTAATCTCGGCAACGAGAAACTCAAGTAGTACCGGGATATACCTCCGCTTAACTTGAATCCATTCCAACGAAAACTTGACCCGATACCTCCGATTGGAAATAGTGATTTCGTTCGTACGTCGAAGATTTGATCGTCCGATACCTACTCACCATTACGTGATGCATGATTACTGGCTTAAGATAGTGAAAGCGTGACAAGGGCTACTCGGCCGTGTCATCAGGAGGCAGTTACTTCCATAGAACTTTCGATAACAGCATCAGTGTCTTTCTCAGCAGGATCGTCCTTTGTTTGCACGTGTGGCACAATTTCCAAATACATGTCTCCGTCCTCAGTCAATTTCTGGATGATCGTGGCGACCACTGGCACTTTCACTTGAACAGACTTTACGCTGCCGGTGTTGCTTTGGTTCACAGCATCACTCACGGTTATCGTGCCCGCCAGCCTCAGTTCCTCGGCAGTTGCTGGGATCAAAACCTGTTTGAAAAAAAACATTTGGTGCACATTCTCAGATACAAATATCAGAAATCACATCAAAGCATTCAGTGCTGCTGAATTAAAAGTGACCAGAAATCCAAATTATTATTTTGACTATTTGTGTCAATTGCAGCCATTTTCATAATTATGTTTGCTTTTGATTTTTAACGATTATTTATGTCGACCAATATCTACATTCCCCCAGGCGCCATAAATTCAATGGTATAACCACATGAGAAACAACTCATGATTTTGATGCCGTTCTCAATCCATTATAGAAGCCGTAGAAATAAAAAAAATTGCGACTTACATGATTATCGTTCTCAGCTTGAACCACCTTCACCAAAACAGGAATACCTTGCGACGGCTTCAAAGACGCGAAAACAGGCTGACCACTAGCTTCGGCTTCCCTGACGCCTTCAGAAACGATGCGAGGAATTAAAATGCCATTAAACTTGGCAGCTATTTTGGTCTGTTTCAGCGCATCTAACATGGTAAATAAAACTTATGAAATGCTGAAAAGTAATTTCTAACCATCACGCATGTGTCGACCCTAGTGTCTCTCACCTTTCTTCAACTTCCTCTTATTCTTTTTCTCTTGTGCTTTTTGCAGCAGCTCTTGCTTGATTCCCTCGTTGAAATTAATAGTCTTGTCTCCATTCGGCAAAGTGATCGTCCGGGCACTGAATAAACGCACGATTTGCATTAAACTGTCAATTATTTTTTCTAAACAAAATGCATCAAAATGCATAATGATAGTTACTCACTTGTTTGATGGCCTGCCCCATTTTTGAGCTGGATCAGCATTGTCTCCGCTCTCCCCGTCTTTTTTGTTAGTGCTGTGAACGCAAACCTCGTGTGCCCTCAAACTAATTTTTCGAGAAAACTCCAAATCGCATAGCATGCATTTGAATTTTGGTTTGTTTATGTGAGCGTGAGCCTAGGGGAAGATAAAACCAAAGTTAAGCCAAAATGATCAAATGGACGACTGCTAAAAGAAAAGTAAACATCACCTTGTGGCACATCAGGTTTGACATCTGATTAAAGCCGCGGTCGCACTTGTCGCACTTATATGGCCTTTCGTCAGTGTGAGTGAAAAGGTGGTTTTTCAAATTGCCCTTCTGATGAAACCCTTTTCCGCATATTTCGCACATGTGGGTCTTTTCTTTCGAATGTATCCTTTTGTGAGAAATTAGTGTGGACGCGCGGTTGAAGCTTTTGCCACAAAACTGGCACAGGAATTCCCTCGAGTCATTATGCGAAGCTTTGTGTCGACACAAGGTACTTCCCTGGATATATGAATGTCAAAAATTCCACTTGACATGTCTTACTTTGTTTTTGAAAATCCTTACCTGTCACTTTGATCATCATACATTTCCGCATCAGTTTATAAATCCAATTTAAAGCACTCACCTGGGAAAAGGCTTTGCCACAAACATCACAAGGGTATTTCTTTTCTGCGTGAGTTGCCGCGTGCTTCTCGAGGTGTTTCTGGTGGTCGAAAACCAAACTGCATTGCCCGCACTCCCACTGCTTGATGGTTTTGTTGCCCTTTCGGGACCAGCGTATGAAATGCTGATTATTCGATGGATGCCTCTCATTTTCCTCCTTTAATACATCCTAAAATTTAAAATAATACATCAATAAAATTTTGGGTGTGACATTCATTGAGGAATTTGTTGACGGGATGCTCAACTTGACCGTCCCTATGTTTTAAAAGCAAACTTACTGGTTCATTCTCTGTCTGCTCGCTTTCCATATGAATGTGCTCTACCGCTTCTTCTACAGAGTTAAATACCTGAATGACAACTTCGTCAGAATGCACTTTGCCTTGAAAAGAATTGTAAATGCATTGATTTAGGACAAAAATTTGCAGAAGCTGCAAAATGCAACCTTAATCCTACTGAAAGAATGGCATTTTAGAGCCACATGAGCTACATTAACTTTACATTTACTTTTTTACTACATTACTTTCGAGCTACATGATAATTCATCATATCGTCTATAGTGAACGCTCACCAAGTCGTGGTTTCCTCATTTTTGTCGCTCGTTTTGACCTGGCTCTTGCACCCTTTTCTGGATATGTAATGAAACCTTCGAGAGCGCGGCGCTTTCTGGTTGACACTCTGAGACGCGGCTTCTTCGAATCTGCATCCTCGCTTTCCGGATCAGGAATGGGGATGATGGATTCGTTTACCTGTTCGACGACATTTTCTTCTTCATTTTCGTGAATGAAATCGCTTGAACTTGTAACCTCTGGAAAGTAATTTGAACGTGCTGATATAGTACACCGAGTTAACACTATATTGTTACACTCGAGAAAAGACTACCAGTGGAGCACTCTTCAATCGGCAGCTCTTCTTTGGACAAGCTAATTTCATTAATGTCTGGAGCAGAGATGACCTCAGTATCTACAGGTACCTGCACCTGGTTTTTGTATTTCACAGTTACCCAAGGTGGGTATGCCACATAGGCATGGTCGCCCATTCCAGGAACACAATATTCTTCGAGAGCATCGCCATCGCAAGTAACTTCTTCTTCATCTTCAACCAGGCTACCTTTAGTGTTCAGAAAAGAAGAAATTACATCTCTAGAAACTGTAGAGGTGCAAAGAAAATAAACCAAGTTGCAACCCACCCTCTGTGCAGATAACAATTACTGCATCTTGCTCAGTGTCCACGATTATCTCTTCCTCATGTCCTTCAATGTCCGCATTGGCATAAGCTTACATAGACATAAAAAAAATCAGAATATTAATATCGGAAAAATGACAACTCACAAAAATGCCCAATATGCAATTAAATTTGTTTAATTAGTCCCCTAAAACTTAAGTAGCTAAACCAAAGTTTGGTGCAAACAGGCGAAGACATCAAAATGATTTGAGAACATCTTCAAGCATACTGACTAACAATGCATTCCTGGCCATATGCAATCACATTTCCAACATAAGCAAAAACCTTGAGAATGGACAGCTGACCATTGTATCCAGTCACATTTCTGGGTCTCATCAAGGCAATAAGCTGCTATAATATCATGCAAATCTGTCCATAATCAACGGTTTTTATTTCTAATTTTCAAATCTTTCTGCCATCTTTCCATAATACCATGCCAATACAAACTTCCTTTAAGGTTAACTAGAAATTTTCGTACAATAAGCACAACCTTCACATTCGATTGATCAGTTTTTTAACTAAATTTGAGAGGAAGCGTCACATTTCATCGACAACAACTGACACATGAGGCTTCTCCAAAGATATTGTAGCGGGACAGCGGTATTCCTGCAGCAATTAGCTTCTGGTATTTCTACAGACAATATTTCTGCAACATAGCTGCAACTATTTACCAATTGAGCCTCATTACGAAATAACTGCAGTTTTACGTCTAATGAAAACTTCGAAATATAGCTTTCTGAGTGATCACAGCATGTAAGCATGCCTTTGCACTCATTCGACTAGCTGAGTGGAAAGCACTGGAAACAAATTTTGAGTCCTCGACATAATTTAAAGTAGGCCTACAGTATAAGAAGCATCGATGGTATGAGCATCAATCTACAGTACTGTATAGCCAGTACTTTTGAGCTCATTTTCGACCCAAATACAGTAAGGTACTGGTGTATGAAAGCATAGCATCGGCCTGCTGGTGGAGGGGTTATAACGCAAATTTAACCCTTAGAAGCCGATCCTGGATGGGGTATGAACCCAGCCAGGACCAACGCGGAGGTCATTC
>JAQFYZ010000718.1:0-34760 GCA_034695085.1 Cylindroiulus punctatus | reverse complement strand
CAAGTTGAACGGAGCTCTACTAGATGGCAGTAGTGCGCAACTTAATGTACGTGACAAAGTGAACGGGAGGACGCCACTGCACATACGTACGTCACGGTAAGTGCCGTACTTGACGTCCCCCACGTGAGAACGTAAACGGGGCATAAGGAGAAGCTTCTCAAAGTTCAGTTGGTAGAGCTGATAGAAAAGTCTGTAATCCAGCCAAACTACAATGTATGATGTACATGCATGACCCCTTGCAGGCTTGTGTCTACTAATATCAGGACCCCAATGTTCCACGTGAGGGGAAGGGCATCGAAGTCCGAAGGGGGAAATGGGTAGGCTGCTTGGACCATTAAAATTGCAGGCATAGGCTATTTTAGTGGTCAGAAGTGGGTCAGAACCTCTTAGGGCGTACTTTAGGGTTCTTTTCAAGTTCTTCGTTGCGTCTGAGATGACCGTGCCCTTTGTCTGCGACGTGCCAAAAAAGGCTCTTGACCCTTTGACCTGGTAGCAGTCATTTCAATCCCATGTACAATATTTCGGACTTTCTCTGCCCAGGTAGGGTTTACGTTTCTTTCTTTCTTTAGTAAATTCAGTGCTAGTTGGTGTAACAATTTAATAAAAAAAATTCATTCTCGTGAACCTCACTAACGAAAGGCCTCACTCATTACCTCACTCGAATTTATGTGCATGGTGTTTAGTTTTTGCACTGTGTGTTGACTTTTTGGCCAAAAATGGAAGCCGTCGAATGATGAAATTTCGATTATTTGAGAAAAATACAAATAAATAAGCCTACATGAAGCCGAGTTTCCCCAACCTGAAGCAGATATGCATTACATGCATATAAAGTGCATATGAGTCCCAAGAATGCTTGTGTTGCCTTCGCCGAAGATCAACTTATACAGTACATTACTTGATGGGGAAGTTCATCAAGCTGTTGTTCGATGCTTATTTCACGGAGCACGTGGGTGGGCTGTATTCCGAATTAGTTTATTAGAAGTGAATTCAGCTTAATTAGATTGCGTCAATTTCCAACGTTGCGACGCCTACCATCGTCGCACCGCAACACGGATTTTCCGCCATAAAATGTCAAAAGTTAAATTTTTTTAGCTTAATTATTCCGATGAGATACGAACATGTAAACGATAGGAACTCGTAGGCCTATCATTCTGCAGAAAGTGTTCAAATATTGTCATATATTGTCGCCACTTCTACGCGATGACACTTCTTCACTCTTCTGGATCTACTGTATGTCAGTTTTTGTTGCCATTTGCAGATCGCCATTCCAGTACTCGTACTGCAAAAACATCCTTAATTTAATCTCAATTTTTCGAAATTGGCCAAATTCGAATTCGCCGCCATTGTGAAACCAGGTTTTTAGCTGAAGCGCCCTAGGTCAGTCCATTCGAGTTCGAATTAGCTCAGGTAGCATGCTGGTAAATGGGATAATTGCAAACAGTTAAAAATCCATCCACAGCATGAAGCAAAGGGTTATAAAGCTTAAACTACCTTGTTCTAAATTTTCTTAATTACTGCACCGCTGCGTAATTTTTTTTTTTTGAAATATGGATGCTCGAAAATAAAAAAAGAACTCGCCCTTCATTGCACCAGCATCACACTTCACTGCTTCTACAGTTTCGCCATTGGTTAGTGCCAAGACATGACCAGCTTTCGACAATTTTTTGCGACTAACCAGGTTTAGACAAGCTCGTTGTAAATAACCGTGTCAGTTCACCGTTATTTCAAAAATTCCCGCAAAAAATATCGCGCTGAAAAGTGACGTCGCTGTTGCTGAGGTCGACAACTTCTCTCCAGATGGCGTGACGTCACCTCTATTTGGTTAAAAAAACATTGGGAACATGGCGTCAGCTGATATGCTCGCATTCGATGAAGTGTTTTGAGAAAGAAGGCTACTAGGCGAATTTTATGTTTATTATTTACACACACATTGGTGTTCGAATGGAAGCAAAGGACGTCTCGATTTACGAAGACGAGTGCAGGGTGCTAGGGGCGAAAGTAACGAGTGTTTTTCTCCAACATTAGCGATAAAAGGTAAGGGCTCGTTTGTGTTGGTTATAACCCCATCGCATCATGGTCAAGCTAAAAACAGCCTGCTTATGCAACAGGCCTTAGTTATTTCCAGATCCTTGTTATGTTCATTTGGTGCAGCTTTCATGGGCTTGTGAAACAAGCACCTGGTTGTTTCAGTTTAGGTTTCCAGTAAAAAAGGCCTTCCTCGAACGTTCTTTTTTAATTTTTCATGCCTTTCTATTTATACGAAATGAAACTAGTTCAGTCGAGCACCGATTTGTGCTTTATCTCGCACCGATTAGTCTCGATGCCACCGTGCTAAAGTCGACTGAACGTTGCTGTGAAATAGTGCAGTGATTTTCTGGTCTGGTTAGGCCTAACCTCAAGTTTTGTAAATTATGTGGTTCAGTAATTCCATCCTGGACCAACCAATTTATGAGTTTGTACTTGAGTTTATGAAGATGATCTGAACCTGGAGACAAGCAGTCGTCGTTTCAGAAAGTGTTACTTGTACTTTAGACAATAGTGCGCTGTGCCTCACTCCTGAACAAAGAATGCCCTTGAAATTGCGTCTTGGCCCATCCAGCTGTAGGCTGTATTTCTAAAAACCCTTGGTACCACGTATGATGCCCTAAATGTAATAACTTCGTGTATACGGATTGTGTGATATGTTGACATGTCACTTTACTACATAGGTAATGTTAAATATTTTATTTGGCATAAACCAACACTGAATTTCAGGTTCTTTTTTTTTTTCATTTTGGTAGTACATGTCCTGAACGCTTCACAACAGATAATATTATCAGAAAATTGCTGACTTGTGCTGCATGTTACCAAACAACATATGAGTAACTAAAATCCCTGCAGAATTAACCTATCTTGAGTGGTTGATCATGCTTGCCTGACCTTTACATGTACCTATTAATTTTATTTATTCGGTCACGATGTACGTATTCCTATCCATTATGTCAATCATTCTTTGATTGCGTGTCTCGAATTTTTCTTAAAATTGAGACACGTAGCTCAAATTGACGAAGTTAAAAACTTGTAAGCATTGCATGAAATATTCAACGTGCTTTCATTTCTTTCGCAAGCGTGTACAATCAGATTAGTTCATCTATGAGTCACCGCATTTAACGATTGCTAAAAACCATAGATTGCGTGCGTTTACCTGTGACAGGTCAGTTGACACTTGTGTGATATAAATCAGGGTAAAGGTTGTCACTTTTCAGCATCCTTGAGGTGATTTTCACATTTAGAAATATTGTCAACAAGTGTGCTTTTGCGAACTTGAAAACAGATGATTTGCATGCCTAATCTCTCTTTTGTTTCAGTGTGCCAGTAAAGGAGTTGAACACACTGAAATTGGAAAATGGTGCGGGTATTTTTGGTGGATGCAGGCAGCATGCTAACCTTTGACATGACCCTGTCCTTCAAAACGTACGTCATTGATCCCTGTAATTAACTGAATTGCAGTTACATAAATTGTGCGTAATCCTGTTATTTTCTTTAATTTATAGGGTTGGAGAACTGAAGGAAGCCATTGCAGAAACATGCAAAATACCGGTCGAAAATCAAGTTCTTATGATAAATGGTGGTGAATGTCTGGATCCTACCATTACTGTGTGCCAGTATACTGCAGGAACAGACACAAATCCAATCTTCCTGTTTAGTACAAGTACTGCAGAAAGTGCTGAACCATCATCTCCGAGCATTGATTTGGGATCTGGCAAGTGTCAATGGCAATAATAATAATAATAATAGCCTAGTTAGTTCTCGGAGAACATTCAGAGAATTATTTATTTGAAGCCAACCACAATCCCGCTTTCAGTTTTCGTTCTCTATATCGTACTCCCTGCCACATAGTTCTTATTTCCATAATTGCTCTTGGACGTAGTTAATAAGTTTTGACTTTTTAGCCTTTGACTCTTATTAACATTATCGTATAGAGCGTAATGTAACGAACAATGTTATAAACGTTTTCCAGATGCTGAACTGGAAGAGCAAATGCAAAAAGCCTTAGCCTTGCCTCCGTTGTACAATACCGTTGTTACTAGATGTCGTCTAGCGCAGCAGTTTCATGACTATGCTAATGAAAGAGCTCAAATCTGTAAAGACCTCGTCCTCGACCAACATCTACAGCAACAGGGATGGGCTGCAGTAGTAGCTAATTTAGAAGATATTATTTGGTAGCGTACATATTTATGTGGTGTTAACATATGAAAATTCTTAACGTTTGTAATAAATTAATCATTCAAACGACTGGATAGCCATTACAAGTTGGCCACAAAACGATACCGGGTTGGCAGGGTTGAAATCTGTATACCTGATCTATTTAGTATTTACCACCTAAAACTGTTTTGGGGTGTGACTGCTCTGAGCTTGTAGCAAATTCAAAAAACTGAGAAAAAAGTTAAAGTTGTTGATAAGGTTAGAGTCCTTCGCAGTTTTCATAACTTGCCCACAAATGCATTTTTGCTGGTATCACGGTTAATTTTTTATAAATGTCTGAACTACATCTGTAAAGCCATTAGATGACTCGACTGTTTTATGTAACACATTAATCTCTGGTATTTGCTTTCCAGCACATTTAAAACAAAGGCGGGTGTATTCCAGCACAATTTCGAGGCCTACTTGGAAAACAGGGAACACTTTCTAGAAATATTAAAAGAGTAAGTGTGGGACTTTCCGTTGACTTTTTCCTGCAATGCTTTTGTTAGAAGTAGTGTTATTGTTTCCTTTCAGATTTACATCGGATTTAGAACTGCTAGGTAGGATCCCTGTGCTCGAACCCTTGTTGAGGGCAAACAAGGACAAAATAGAATCTGGCGTAATGGATCAGCACTGTGTGTCGCTGCATCAATGGATCACCTCGAAAGATAACTGTGATGGTCACAGCAGCTTGGATGTGGTGGCAGAAAACTGCAGGATCGGTTTGGAGCAGTTTCAGCTCTGCACTTATCAAAGTCTGCAATCTGACATTGATAATGTGGTGCAAGCGGTTGCATTTACTGCAATGAAGGAAATTAAGGGGTTAGAAGAAAGGCTGTATGGACTTGATAAAATGATGTCTGAAGCCTTGAAACTAGTAACTCATCAGGCTGAGACATCGCAGGTGAGGTCGAGAATGAGATTTCCAGCTTTGTAGGGCTGATATATTTTACATCCACCAGATTACTGACGATGAACGTGACATTTTCAGGCGTTTTCTCAAAATAAGACACGAGCGGCTAACATCGGTGATGCGTCCATTCTTCCTGACCTCTGTGCTAGCCATAGAGATCAGCTGAAGGTGATGCTGGTGAATCACAAGCAATTGAGAGACGTTCACCGGCGGTGTTCGCAGGCAAAAATTGAATTGTCTAAAAATCTCCATATTAGACTAAGGTATGTTAGAAATCCTCGTTTAGTTCTTTCGAATAATCTAATCGAGGATTGAAATAAGCTTAATATTTATCCGTAGCTGGATCATGGTCGTCGAAGGAAAGCTTATGGAGGTCGATAACAGGCTGGTTATTTATCACGAGAATCTGAAGAGGCTTAAAAGGAATTTAGAAGTGTTGCAGCAAATTCATATGGCGCCAAACGTTTACTTAAGTTCTGTGGTCGAAGTGGTCAGGAGAAGGGCATTCTCCAAAGAGTTTCTTAAGGTTCGTGTCCAAATGAGAGTAAATTCATTGTTCGTACCTAACTGAAAAGTCAGGGAATGTCAGAAATTCCTCATCCTACGAACCATGAAATTTCTCTGGCGATGCTGGCGATTTTCAGGCGATTCTGAAGAATTTCAAGCGCGATTTTTTTATCATTACGCAGTGGTCAAAAGGGTTCTCGCAGCAGGCGGCCGATTTGCACAGAAAAGAGATGTATATCCGTCGGGAATTCTTTTCACGTATGGGAAACCATTTCCTAGTCCATCTGTTTCCGGGCATGAACGACTGGCCGCCACCCTATGCCGTGGATGCCCCTGAAGAGTTCGACGCGGCGCTGCCGGACATCCAGCCGGCCGATATCGAAGCGCTCAAGGCCCTCCTTCCCAATATGGCTGCTTCCTTAGAGGTTCCCGAAGTCGACGTCATGCCAAATGGTGCTGTTGGTGCATCCAACCCGAAGGCTAGATCGCTGCCCTCTAGCCAAGATCTCGCCTGTCTGGCTGACTCGGGGCCCAATGTCGAACTGTTAACCGGGCGTGAGTGTTACCTCTCCGCCCTGACCAACGTGCAAGACGCGACAGCTACCGCTGCCTACGCGGTGCCGGAAAAGGTTCCAAAAATGGAACTTTTGCTGGATTCACCGCGGGACGAGCGTGATCCTGACGAATCCGAACCAGACACGGAGGAGTTTGAAAAGGTGGACGGCGGGGTTGCAGTCAACGAAGCCGGAGAAGCTAGAGAAGTAAGTGGGAACCGGGCCTCGGGATCAGTTCCGAGTGTCTCTAACACTGCCCTGCCGCTTCCCCTTCCGACGGCACCCGCAGACGGCCCCTGCCTCCCCTATCCCGCCCCACTGAGCCCCAACGATGGGGACCGTATCTCAGCTTCGGACGACTCGTGCACGGCATGCTCCTCGCTGCAGGATTTTGTGACGGCCGATTTCTACATCGACGAATCCATGCCCTCGTCGTACACGGAGAGCAATGGCGCCGCGGGGATGGGCTGGGGTGGCGCGCGGGGCCATGCCACCAAGGGCCACCACGTGATTGTGGCGGAGCTGCAGCACAAGCTGGAGGAGAAAAGTGCAGCCATCACCCAGCTGCAGGTACCCGGAGTAGATGGCAATAGTGGGCAGGTGCCGTAGCATGTCGTTTACTCTTAACAGATCCTTCACGGACATCCCCCCACTGACCACTCCGTTTTAACTCGCTTTCACCACGTGGCGTTGCTTGTTTTGCTTTCTGGGTCGAGTGTGGAGAAAGTCGGGACAAGGGTGGGCATGGTTTTTGGATGCCATATTTGAACCAACACTTTATTCCAATGTGTAGCGTTTTACAAAATTGCTACCAACACTTAAGTGAAATTATGCAAACTCTTCAAAATTCCAGTTTTGAGGCCATTTTTGCCGCTACTGAATGCTTCACAGGTCTGTATAAAAATATTTAATTCTTGGCATCAGTGTGGCGATTTCGTATTCCTTTTCCTCACGGAATCCATGTCCCGACTTCCTCAATAGAGGGCTTTTTCTTTTACCATATTTTGCTCTTTTCTTTTGCTTATCTTCTGCTCATGTAAACTTCAAGCTTTTATCTGCATATCCTTAGCTCATCTTGCCTTTCTTCGATTTCTTTTATTTCCTTGTATTATTTAATTTTGATCGTGGTTGAAATCACCTATCATCAGCAAAACATAATGCAGGTGGCATTTCTGAAGCCGTTTGGTTTGGTTTCCTTGCTTTCTCAGGAGGATACTATCCAGAGCCGACAACAGTTGCACGATCTGGAAGACCGACTACGGCAGATGCAGCAGTTGGAAAACGAGGCAGTCCACACTCTGCGCCATGACGTTAATGCGGCTCGGCAATCGGTTTTGCAGACCCGGGACGACTTCGTGTGCTATCTGGTTACTTTATCTGGGCAGATCTCTGATGTCATCGGTTTGGTCCAGCATCGGGTCGACAGTGATCGGGTAAATTTATTTGCCACATTTTCTGTTTTACTGCGCCTAACATAAACTAGTTTGAGTGGAAGTAAACTAGCTTGCTTTTTCAATGTTTCTTGTGAGTTGTGTTAAATATAGCCATATAGGGATAAGAAGTGTCATTGTTCCAGTTTTTAAATTTCTGGTTTTTGATATGCAGGATAAAGTGATAAAGGAAATGGTATCTAAAGCTCAGGTCGAGCATCAGGCAGCTGTAGATTACATTAATAAACAACTGGAAATTGAATCTGAGAAGTTGAATGTGGCGCACAATGAAATCCAAAGAGGTCAGGAGCAGTTACAAGTAAGTCACAAATATGGTGTTTTACGGTTAAGGTGAGGGCATGGAATTATTTCCAGATATTGAATGCTTCTTGGCTTTCTGTTGCAGAGAAGTAATGAACTCACCGAAAAGATGTGTAAGGATGCTGAAGAAAAATTCGGAACTCAAAAACAATTGATCCTGGAGGAACATCACGAAACCATCAAGAAGATGACGCTGGAGCATGAGCTTGAATTGGAGGGTTTGAGAGATGAACACCGGAGAGAGTGCATTGGCTTTGAATCTCTGCTGCGTGATGCCCAAGAGGTATGTGTATATCTGTTTATTGGTTTAGTAACATCAAAGCGAGGCTGAATGAGATAAAAATAATGAACGTAATATTCAACGTAGGATCTGTCAAATAAAATTTCTGAGCTGGAAATCTTGAGACAAGCGCAATGCCTCGAACAAGATCGGTTTTCGAAGATGCTTCAGGAGGAAGTGGACAAACTGACGAGTAGACTTCAAGAGGAATTTTTGATGCGAGAACAATCCTCTATAGAAAAATCTGTCGAAGCTGCTAAACGAGCCTCTGAAGAGGAAATAAAATGGTTTGTATATGTTATGCCTGTAATGTTTGGTTGGCTAGTGGACCGTGCGACTTATTTCTTTGTTGCAGTTTAGTAGAATTTGTAGAAAAAATATGTGAATTCTGTTATTGATTGCATCAGTGAGCACAAAGTTGTGTAGCTTCAAAATGGCACCAACTGTTTGTGCTGGTATTCTTTCTTCGTCAGATGTGGTATTGCAAATTGGTGATATAATGTTTTTTGTGTGTATATGCGAATATGCGAAGACTTATTTCAATTTATTTTCAGGTTAAGGCAGAATAATAGGGAGTTGTCAGAGGCATGTGACCGCAAAGAAGAGCAGATGTCCTGTATGGCGAAGGACTTTGATGCCAGAACAGATCAGCAAATTAAAGAGTTGAGGGAGTCTCTTGTCAAGGAACACAAACAGGAGATGGAAGGGCTTAGAGCTAGGTTCAGGCTGGCGTTCAACGCTGCAGGAATGGAGCGGTCGTCCTCGGAATGCAGCTTGGAAAAAATCGAGGTAGGTCTGAAAGATCGATAATTTCTTCAAATAAGTTTGAAATTACCCATGAAGGAATAAACAAATGGACAGTTTCGACAAGCACGACAAATTCATTAAATAGGTTGATTAAATTTGTTTTACAATAAATGCTGTCATACGATGATTTTTAAAAACTATTTCAGAGACCCGATAGTGCTGATCCTTCTCGCATCGAGCAACAGGTTTACACCTTGAAATCTGAGCTGGAAGAAAAGGATGCCATCATTTTCGAGATGGAGCAGAAGCACCAGAGGGAAATAGAAGAGTTGGCTCAGCAGAGCAAGAAGGCTCGGAACGAATCTTTGAGACACATGCGGACATCACTGACCGCCGAAAAACAGGTGGTTTTCAACGAAGCGGTCAACAAGGCAACTGCTGAGAAGGAAGCCACCATCCAAGAACTCAAGTTGGAACTGAAGACGCTGCGTGAGGAACTGCAGGACGAACGGCTCTTGAATGCCAGAATGAAGCTGAAGGAAGAGTCGTTCACTTTCTCTTTGAGCAGTGAACGAAGCGAAAGCTCTCCGGTACTCAGCCGGCCTGATTCCGGTAACTTTCACATGGTGTCACCCGTTACGCCCCGGCGCAGCGAATCGAGTGGACTTTTAGGCGTTAGTGTCGTATCGCCCGTTTTGGAGCAGCCTGCTGAAATGGAAACTGAAAATGTAAGTTCAGATTTCCGAGGAACCATGCATTGGTTGTGCTAATTTAGCTTAGATCAACTTATTGAAAGTTCCATTGTAAAATACTTTCATTCCTATATTTATATCTTGCAATTCTCATTTCACCTGGACTCATGTAGATTCCGCTTAGAGATTAATTTTTTCTTTTTGCTGTACTTTGACCTTCGTGGTTTGTGATTCCTTTAACAGCTAGCATTCAAATTTTCTCAGAATCTCCTTGGCGAGGCCAGTGGATTAGGCGCCAGCGTGTTTGTCTCACCTGCTTCAGAGCAGCCTCAGGAATCTGAAGCCGTAAGTGCATCATAGAGCGAATAACCATATTTTATTTTCCTCAATAACGTTGTCGCTTATTTAAAATTATTATCTAGGATGAAGGGTCTCTCTCTGCCAGCACTACAACAGTGAGTGCTCCAGACAAGGTTTCTGTGTACACGTATGTACTTCAGAATTGAAAAATGATGGTGAGAAAATAAACTACCGCATATGCGTTAACGATGATTTTATGTAGGTGCAACGTTGGAGACATGGTCATTCTGTTGTACGACGAGGGGCGTAAAAATTACGTAGTGTTCACGGCTAGTTCCACCTACCACTTCCTGCATCACGATTGTTTAGAGGACTTTTCCTTGAGCCAATCAAGTAAGCATGGGGTTGTTGGTTGACATTCGATCCCAGCAAGACCAGTTATGACGTTTGATTGCAGTTCTTAATGCATTTCGGTTTAAACACCAGTACACTATGTTTAGTAGTCAGTTTAGGTATCTAGCAAACCATTGAAATGCAATCGTCATAGCTAGTTTGCAGTGTAGTCTTAATTTATGACAGTTGTGACATTTTTCCTTATTCTGAACATTTGTTTTGTAGCTTCAGGAGAAAGATGTAATTGGTTGTTAGCACAGGTCACGAGCAAAGAATACTGTCAAGCTCGAAAGGTAACATTACTCTCGGTTTTCGTTTCAGCCATGGCCCTATTTCTGAGCAAATTTAAAAAATGTAAACAATAAACATATGACTATTTCGTTATAGGAGCAGAATAGGTTTGGTGTTTCCCGTGGAACGCGTTTCTATCGGGTTCACGCAAAGCCAGTCCCTCCAAGTCCTTTACGACGAAGTCAGTCGGCTACCAAGAAGAAGCTCTCGAATCAAACCGGAGGTGGGTCACTCTAAGAGTTATCAACTGTTGATAGTCATCTGCGGTGAACACAATGCTGGTCGCAGTTTTTGGGATTTTATATTCAAAGCACAAATGGCGTTGTTTACGCGTAAGATGGCCTGAGCGTTTCATCTTTGTGAAACTCTTTGGCTGGATGTTCACGTAGGGTCGTGTTTTAAAGAGATTTCCTTATTCCTTGAGGAGTTGTGGGCTCGGTTTTATCCCGAAACAAAGCTGCTGGGATTGTGCGACTGGTTCAGCTGGGTAATACTCTGTAAGTGTTACTGCCTGAAAGCGACAGATTGCTGCTCCCAAACTGACGAAAACGTGTTCAAAATGTTAGTTTATTTATTGAACCAAAAACGAAAGTGGGCATGGGTCTCTGATAAATTTTGTTGCAAGTAAACATGCTGTAAAATAGTACGCTTCCATCTTCTCATCCACATTAGCACGCAAAAACTGGCTTCGATATCAAAAAAACATTTCAATAAATTTTGTCCTTTTTCTCTATTTTTCAATAATATTTTACATTTCAAAGCACCACCTGTACATGTATATTTTTCCAGCTAAAAACCATGATTTTCTCCCATTGTTCCTCTTGTATAAAATAAATCTGTAATTAGTACACAGAACAGTCGTAGCGATGATAGTCACCTGCTTATTTATGGCTGTGGTTGATGAAGTGGTCGTGACGCCTATTATCAGTGGAGGAAACCATTGTACATAAATCGATTAGTCAAGCTGAAATTCAGTTGTTTTTTTTTTGTTTTTTTTTTCAACGACGAATTGATATTGTCGAATTGTTAAATTTAAAACTACTGTTGACGCTCGAGTCAAGTAGTGGTGATTTGTGTCCCCTCTCGCAGTACGGTCAAGAGTGCTAGGTCGGAAAGTATTGGATCGTTCTTATATTTTCTTGAAGTTAAGAGGCCTGATTGCAAGCATAATGTGTTGATGGCATATTATGGTGGGCCACAAAACGCTTAATTTTCGAATCGCAACAGCAAACGTGATTGTATTGTTACGCGAAATTATTCTGCTTGTAAGTGAATTTGATGTAAATTACTTTGGAAAGTTTTAACATGAAGATAAGTTGGCCCGCATTCTCCTTTCGTGCCATATGCGCTATAATCGCTATACAACGCTCACTTGCTATATCGGCTCATAATTACGGCTGAAACTTTTAAAAAGTACTTTCTCTAGAGGAGATAATTCGTTATGTCTGCTTATTTGAAAAACGTGCATTATTTCAAATGCATCCAATGTGTGACCACGTTGAGATGGATTTGATGTCACGATGCAATTCTGCACCATATTCGCTACATAAAACAGTGCTATCAGAAAGCTTTGTATGTTGTAACTGATAGTTTCTGATGAATTCCTAAAATTTGTGGCCCTAAGGAAAACTGGAACTGCGACAGTGCAAACGTTTTTTTCTAGATTATTGCAATTACAAACGCAGAAACATTGTTGCGAGATATAGTATTATAAAACTGTTTAAACCGTTTTAAGTAGTGAGACAAAGGCTCGGATCTAGGCATTTTTTGGTAAAACGCATGTCTCCTGTTTGTTTCGGAGAAATTATTCGGCAGTTCAACGCCGGCTGAATTATGTTTATAATGGTGCCTGTGGTTTTTATCTTTGCGCCAGTGCATGATTGTTTTTTTTTTTAGAACGCATTCACCATTTAATGAATCAGTATATACTTAGAATCAATGTAAATTGTCCAGAAGTTCAAACATTAAAGCTGCCTTTATACATTGGTAATATTTCCAATGTCTCCATGACTTATTACTGCACCTGGTGCAAGTTTTCTTGCTGGCTAGTTGGACGTGTATTTTTATTTTTAAACGATTGTTTCTGTATAGGAAGTTATAGATGTCATCATGGGCGTAGGCAGAAATCTTGTTGGAGGGGGGTCGTGTTATGAGACACGTTGCTGAGTATTTTGGGGCACTTTTTGGGGCACTCTGTACTCTAGAAGAGTGTTTATCCAAGTGCTCACTGGGTGGCGCTAGCATTCTTTGGAAATTCCCATGCCGCAGTGTTATGCAAAACCAATTAGATGTTGACACTTCAAAGTCCCTTTTATTTATTGCTTGAGTAAAACTTACCAAAGCACGTCAATTATCATCAGAAGTCACGCGTTCTTTGTAAAGTTTAGACGTTCCAACGATTTATAATTATGTTTGGTCGGGTAATCAGCCCAAAGCCCACTAAAGAAGTTTTCCACATGTAAGTAGAGGTCGATGGACAATCGGTATAGTTTACAATCATCAGTAATTAATCATAATAAGATTGCCTCATGGCAGTACAGGATCTTGCACCTTGTGCACACCCATTCCATCTCAAAACATTTATTTTCCCAGAATCCCAAATATTGCATGTTGTCATTTAGGGCATGCCTGGAAAGTACCCGTAGGCCTATATGGCTTCAAAGTAAAGGTACAGAGTCCTTATGGGTCCTAATGCCCGAATTAGCACATTCCTTTCTGCCCTAACCATCGCCTTGACATCGGTTCAATAGTTTATTTCGACCTTACAAGCATCAAAACAAATTGCTTTCTGTTTTATTTACCGATTTTAGATATTATTGAAAACATCCATAATCTAGCTACATGTATCATAAAACGCGGAAATTTGCAGCATAAAAAAGCCCAAAAAAGTGGTATTAAAAACATGAACTTGCAAAAGGGGATAACTCCAGCCTGTACACAGTAAAATACGCTATAAATAAGAAGTGCAACTTCTGCAAAAAAATGCTATTCACGATTATGGAAAAAATTACACACTCAGAACACAGCAAGATTAATACACTCAGAACACAGCAAGATTAATACACTCCTAACACTGCCCTGATTGACTTATGGCCTGAAAGTGACTAGTTCGAGTACAATAACGAGCATAAAAATTACATACATGTACATGTAAAAGCAAATTATTAGTATACACTCCTGCCTGGGAAAAAAGCTATAAAAGAAATCCTGCCTGACCAATGCAACTTGACAAGCTCATGGTGCTGAATAACACAAAACCAATTCTGCATTACCAGCACCATAACCTTGTCAAGATGCAGCTAACACTCTTACGACGATCCCCCACACAGGCCAGAGCACCAAAACCTTCTCCAAAAGTTTAATTGGCCAAGGTGACGTGGTTGCGCACGTGCGCCGCCATCAAACCCCCTTTCATTCGACCCCCTCGTCTTTAAACACCTGTTTTACCTCAGACAACAATCGAAATTAGATCAACAGGTATGAATGTTATTGATATGAAGAGCTGTGTCCAGATATGAGACATTTCATTGGTGATTAGTAGTCAGTCAGGCACAGCTAGAGGTGTAAATGAAAGGTCTAGAGGGGGTAATTCCCATCAAATTCTTTCTTCAAGTTACATTGGTTTTACAGGTACATGTATATACATGTAGGTATATATAAGCGAAATCTCCTGTTTGCAGATTTGCAAACTGCATTTCAATACATTAAAAAAAACTGCAAACGACTTCAATGGTTGCAAAATCTCTCATTTGCAAACTGCATTTCACTACATAAAAATGCCATATAGCGACTGCTACAGTAGGCGCATGAAGTATGTGATCATTGTAACAGTTTGAATGTGGATCACACCTGCCATTATCTGAGGCAAACCAGGTGGTTAAAGACAAGGGGGTCAAATGAAGGGGGGTCCAATAGACGGGAACTGGCTGCGCAATTCCAGAGGTCCTAAGGATCGGAATCTTGGCACTAACGAACAGAAAGGGTCTCCAAGGCGCCCTATTCCTAAGCTGTGCAAGCTATCAGAAAGAAGTTTAAATCTCAGCCTGTGCAGTTAATACCGCACGCGGGGGGACTTACCGCTTCGAAGACTACTGACCAAGGAGTTGCCCAATCCGCCGTATTACCAACCTGTGGGGGGTTCTCCGCACCCACCACGGTGCGGAGACTGAACATATCTACAAATACAATCCTCGCCTTTTGAATTTTTCAGCTAGAATTTTCAGCTTGAATTTTCTGGCTAATGAATAAATAAGATAAATAAGTCCAATGGACTCTTACAGTCTTACTCACTGTTTTCCTGCCCTGTCTTCTGCAGCAAAACGTCTCGGAAGTAACCCAACATACTGACAATGCCTTGAGTAGAATCATGCATAATTCACGCGCACACAAAGTTCACAAATAAGTGTTAGTCTTGGTGGTGGCACATTTGTTTTCTGGTCTATATTATACCCCACATTCAGGTAATGTCATTTGCTGGCGGTATAAATAGACCCAGTTTATCCAATTTGACCTGAAATGACAAATTTAATGTACATTTGTTACACTAAAATCTAAATGAATCAGTGACTGTTTTTTGCTTCCAGTCCCCTTTGACTTCAGCATTTTATAAGTGAGTTGACGAAACCAGTTTCGTTAACATTTCTAAAATATTTTAAGCAATGATGGTCGACTGTCTGCATGCTAGGGTATAATTTTATTTCGACAAAGACTTGAAATAATATAAGACAGTTCCACGCGAGAATATTTTCTGCACATACACTGTACATGTATTTGTCAATGCAAGTTGCTTCACTGCATAGCTCGATAGTTTGAACACATTTGCCTATTATATTTCAAGCTGAAACCATAGTTTTCGACAAATGCAGATTAAAGCCACATTTATTTATTTCCATTTGAAAATTTGTTTTGTGAGCCCTTCCTTAAGCTCTTTTAACAATTGAAGCCTATTGTCTTTCTTATTGTAATTCTTCAGCTTCTTATAAGGAAAAGTCCATCCAACCCATTAACAATTCCCTGATTTTAATGAAATTCTTCGGTTTTGATCCTCATGTTTTTGTGTTTTTCTACACTGTGGGTAGTGTGGTGAAACTGTTTGGAGCTGTAGGCAACATAAGCATTAATCCATCTTCAGTGCCTTCTTCTTAATCTTACGTGTTGGGTCCTAGGGATACGCTCACAAAGGTATGTATTGGGGTCTTGAAGCAAGGGGGAGATCATACACCAAGTATGGTCTGCTGCACGCTTGTCTGTGATGTTATCAGTGTAGAAGTGAACCTAACATAACGGGCAGCTCTGTGGGGAGGTGTACATGCACCAGATGTACCTGATGTTGGCAAATCATACATGTCCCCGAGTATGTATGAACAGCTAACTTCTATTTTTTTTTTTCAAATCCATTGATATTTTCCTTATTCAACCCCCCCTCCCCCTTAAATTTTAATTCCCTGATGATACATTGATGTACAATGACAACAGTATGACAAAGCTCATAGTTTGGTGGATACCTTCTGCTTGTATTTGCCAGAGCTCGATGGCATATATACATACATGTATATTTAATAGTTTTCAAACTGAGAATTCTGTTCCCTAGGAATATAACACCCTTGATTTTCATAGTTTTCATCACTTGATTTTATAACAACAGAAAATATCCAGGGGAGAATGAAAATGTGTTTGTCCCAAGACGGTCCCACACGTCTTCCCACACCTCCCTCACATTCACTATTCGAATTGCAAAATCGAGTATTTATCCACCAGCGAGTTTAATCAAATGCTTCCCTCGATTGCCGCTCATATACAGCTTCGCATTTTGATGCCTGTTAAGGCGAATTTACGGTATATACTGTAAAAGCGTTGAACAACATAAGAGCGACCTACCTGACTACCTCGATGCTGCAGCATCTTTCGAATTTCGACCGTTAGAGAAAACATGACGTCACGAAGAAAAGAACCCCCCATAAATGCCGGTGGCGTCGCCTGCCGGGAAGCAGCGAAACTAAGCACGGGTGTCCGAAAAGGTTCAGTCGGATTTCAAGCGTAAACATTATGTCGAATTTTGAGTCACAGCTACAGGTGGAAATTAATGACACAAATCCGAAAACTTACAACACGTTTACGGAGTGTTAGTGGTCTTAGAAAAATATCGTGATAATTTAAACTGGTGGGAATGCCATCTGACATGCATTTACTGTATTAATTAGCGACTATAATATATATAGGCCAGGTTCGAAAAAAAACGTAAATTAGAAAACGAATCTCGGCAGACTCCAGTTAATAACGACAGAAAATGTCAAGTACAGAATGAAAATGTGTTTTCCCAGGACGGTTGGCAGTTGCCTTTCCCATATTGGCTCTCCACACCTAAGCTCCCTCTCATATTCACTATGACAATTGCAAAATCGTATATTTATCCGTCAGCGTTATTAATGTAACGCTTGATACGATTATCGCTCGTGTCCAGCTTCGCATTTTCTCCCATTTGAAATAGGATTTACGTTTTATAAAAGCGTTAAATGACATGATAGCGACCTACCTGACTGCCTCCGATGCTGCGGCATCTTTCGAATTTCGACCGTTAGAAAAAATGACGTCACGAAGGCAAGAACCCCCCATAAATTCCGGTGGCGTCGCCTGCCGGGAAGCAGCGAAACTAAGCCGGGGTGTCCGAAAAGGCATCGGTCGAATTTGGAACGTAAAAAATACGAGTAATTCATTAAATTCAGGCCACAAGTTTGGGCAGAAATTAATACCTCTCGCAAATCCGAAAACGTATGGAGTGTTAGCGGTCTTAGAAAAACATCCTGGTAATATAAACTGATGGGAATGTTGCAACTGACATTGAACCATACCGTACCAGCAGCTAGGCCGATTATAGAAGCGTTTATTTAGTCGATTCCCATTGGCGATTGGAGCCAAAAGCTTCCCACGGCTGCCGCTCATGTTCACTTTCGCATTCTGATCCATTTAAAGTCGATTTCTTGTTCTTATAAAGGGAAGAAATTAAATGAAATAACGACCTACCTCTAAGGCTGCTGCATCTTTTAAACTTCGGACATTTAGAACAAATGACGTCACGAACGAAAAGCCCGTCTAAAATTCAAGATGGTCGCGCCCTCTGCCGGGGATCAACAACAACAACAACAAAAAGTTACAGGGTGCCTTAAAAGTTATTCTGCATTGTATTGGATGGCAAACATAGTGAATTTGTATGGAATTGTAAGGCTCTTGGAACAACGTCGTGATAATATAATTACAAAACTGACGGACAGCTAATTTTCCTAAGATGAGTCCCGGTTTCAAAAATGCATGGCTGGAAAACTATTCGTCGAATGCATTTTAAAAATCTTTGTTTCTCGAAAATCTGCTTATAACGTTAAATTCGTAGTCTCCAATATCATAAAATGTGGGATGAGAAGTTATTTATTGAATTGGACATGTAACACGCAGCTCACTCGGATTCCCAGACAAAAAAGGACGACCACCTTGAACATTTAGCAACTTTGCCAGTGCTTTAGTCAATTATATTAGTATCCCACTGTGGTGGTAATTGGCCATTGGTTGTGGACCCTTGAGGGGTGGGTGAGGGTAATTACAAGATCGGCATTAACCAAGTGGGCGTCGGCCCAAACCTCCCACTCGGAGGTTTCTGAAGTCATTTCTGGCTTCATTTTGAAGAATTTCTGAAGCCAGTTATTTTCCAATTGAATTTTCGACCGAAAAATCCTAACAGATGGTCCGGTGCTCGTTGCCCTGGAATTACGAGAGGAAGCCGAACAATTACGATTTGAAAAACTAATATTTGGACGAGCCTAGGGCCTCGGGGGCCAAAAGTGATGGCCGCATGCAGTGGCGACACCCCGGCCCAGTCATTACGATAATTGTCTCTTGTAATTGCCAATGACTGTCGGCTAGTTAGCGCCGGTAATTGGTTGATTGTTGGTTTTGCCAGCAAAAGTAAACCAAATTCACACTGAGGGGTGAGGGGCTAATTGCCGAATAAACCAAAAATGCGCAAAAGGTGTGGAAACTCGAAGGCGATGAACGAGGTAAGGGCCAGAGCTGACAGATGGTCGAAATTAAGCGAAAACGCTTCCAAAATCACCATTGATTAGTCCCCAAGAATGCGAGGATTCCTTCCTTTAATTTGGACGTGCGCCCCTCCTTATCTTTTAATCGAAATTATCTCCATTGTTTAAGCATCTGTTAATATAAAGTCAGCCGGCAGATGTCCAGTTTTTTCTGTTTTTTTTTCATTCATTTTTTTAATTATTTGTTAGGCGACCCTGTTGTCTATACCTGTAATTCCAAAAGTTCTGGCCGATACGTGTGTTTTTTGATTTTTTTTAAAGTTGGTTTTAAAGGAAATTGGGCGATTTTGTCCGTTTTTTCCTATAAATTAAGGGGGGGTTGGAGTGGTAAACATTTAAATTTGATGACCCCGCATACTGTGGTCAGCGTTACTGTCGTTTCGATATTGGCAGCAACTTATCCAAAACTTCGGATAATGGTCAGTAAACATGTGTTGGACATGTCAGATAACACGTGTAATATGCCCACAGGTACGCAGTACGATACAAGTATCTGAAGTAGGGTTGAAATACTGTTTTGGTATAACTATTTTGTAAACATTTGGAGCAGGAACATCTAGTATATCCAAATACATTTACAGTATTGGCAGTGTTAGGTCTAGGCCCATAATTTGATGCCAGAAATGCAGTTTGAGTTGAAATTGATTTTAGGGCACCGTGTAAGCTGTCGCGTGTTTTCGAATCGCACGTGATCACGTGATCATGTTCGAAAGCGTGCAATGTATTCTAGAATTAAAGTTTGTTCTAAAGGTTTCAGGATTTAGAAGTGTTCACAAACAATACATTTTTGCTCTTAAAATTGTTGAACGTAAGATGCTCGGATCTAAACGATTACAGATAACGGAAATATTTAGCTCGGGTGAGTTTGTAAAAGTTTTCATCTGTTTAAATTTGTTGTTGACACACGGTTTTAGCCCAAATTCCATATTCTGCACTGGACATGGTACAAGGTGCTATCTGCCATACAGTATCTGTATATCCATGTATTCTATTCCTTCGCTAGCCGTCTCTATACATGTACATGTATATTAATTGGGTTTAAATCCTGCGGCGATTGTTTTTATAAATTGATTAGTCTGGCATCTGGTTTCTGGCTAATCTCAGTTTTCATGAGCGTCCACTTAAGAGCTCGTTTGTGGCCACTTGAGGGCTCGAGTATAATTGAGCACCTTGTTTGCGGTCGTCCCCCACCTCACCGTTATGTATCGTCTCGCGCCTTCTGTTTACTCGTTTATTTGTTATACCGTATCATATAAAAAACAGGGAGCGATTCATTTTCCGTTTTGTAAATATAGCTATGTCAGCAGTCAATGAAGGTAGGAATGGCGGTCGGTGGGGCCTCTGGCAGTGCCTTTTTATTGCCACCGTGCTTTAATCGCAGCTGCCTATTAACGAGCATTAAAATTCTAAATAACAAACAACTAATACTCAGTAAGCACCTAGGTTTTATTACCGGGGATAACGACGAGCCTATTTGAAACGTATACGTCCAATTAGTGTTTTCCGTTACAACATTTCACTATCTCAATAGGTTAGAAAGCTTGGCTATAGTCATTGCCAGGATGCACGGTTTTTGTTGTCCCTGTTAGTGTTTGCTGTAACTTAAGGAAATAGTTAAGAGGGTCTGCCCTCTGTTGAAACAAAAGTTACAGGATGAACTAAAGTGTATAGTCCTATGCTACTTGTCGGGATAGACGCGGGTGACATATGTCCTATTTGTCGGCATGTATCCTTTTTATGTCTTTTTTTTTGGTTATCCTAACCTAACATAAATCATCCTATTATATACCTAAACTAACCAAAAATGTAATTTCTTCGATGGGCCAGATTTGACCACAGGCAATCACTGCTAGCACACGCGCAATTAGGAGAAAATCACTCTCATAGCGTACCTAACTTAACCTAAATGTATGTTGGAAATGCAAATGGCAAGGGAAAATACTGTAGTAAGCCATAATTACCTACCTTGCTTTGCTGGAATCCATTTTCCCCGAAAACATCATTAATGGGTTTATTAAAAGAGTTAATAATTTTGATTTTTATTTAAATAATAATGCGCACCTCATACACTTGTTTCAAATGGAAATCGCCAATTGTGACGTAATGCTATACGTCACGAATGACAAAGTGGGAATGTAATGGTTGCAATAACAGGAGTGATCGTAAATTCAACGCAAATTCAAGTGGTGCTAGATTCTTACTACGACCTGTAGCTGTAGTCCCTTACATGTCGTTATTATTCAGAAGCAGAGCGACACCTCTCCCAAAGTCATACCGGTTAGGATAGGCTGTGGCCGAGCGTGCCTAGCGGCTACGAATGCATTATTGGTAAGTTGAACCATGATTGAATTTATGTATAATGGGTATTTTTATGGTTATTTTTGATTAGAAAGGATTAAGCCAGGTAAGGTTTGGTTAGGTTAGATTGGGTCAGGTCAGGCTAGGTCAAATAAACGCTGTTTCAGAGGTGTCGCTCTGATTCAGAAGAGCCAGTTCTGGTTCCATGGGTAGTTTAGAGTTGTAAATTGCCTTGAATTTAAGATCAAACCGAATACATGTAAGTCGTTGCTCAGTAGTATACAGAACAAAATGGAGAATGTTGGCTTATGAAGTCTCCGAGAGTCGGCAATGACTGAACGGATAATAATAATAATAATAATATCATATTTACACTTAAGAACAGCAGCGAAACTAGCATTACGTCACCGTGGACATGAGAATGCTGTCCGCGACGGCCTCCGTCGTTCTGATCAGGTTCAGGTAATCCAGCCTCTGATTGGCCAAGTGATTGGCATCGTCCATGTCGTGCGATGCATTGTGGGAAGGGGCCAGGGAATACATGTTCTGCTCGTTCACGTAGGACGAAGAGATGGTGAAGATGGAGGAGTATTTGGCCGCTTCCGCCATGGGTGACGTCACATCCTCCATGCTGGCGACGTCATCGTTCGGGGCCACGTGCAGAGCAGAGCCCCACTGGAGGGCGCTCCTGGCCACCGGATATGGCGCTCGCCTGCCTTCCGACGTCACTTCCACCGGATGGAACGTTTGGTCGGCTAGCGTTAACCGGCTGCCGGTGTAGACGACGGGCTTGTCCAGGCAGATGATGTCACTGGGGTGCAGGACCTCGAAATCGTCCAGAGGGTTGGGATTGGCCGAGTAGCTGGAGGACGTGGACTCGTCGCCAGCGACCGCAGCGCCACCGTGGGCTTCCTGTCGGAAGTAGGCAGCGCCGTGCGGCGGAGGACACGCCGCTTGTCCGCTCGAGGACCAGTCGGTGGCGCTGCGCGAGTAGTCGTAGTCGGCATAGGGGGCGCCCTCGTCGTAGGCCAGGGGAGCGCCCTCTGGCGGCGAGTACCAGCCGTCCGCTTCCCAGTACAGCCGGGGGTGGAAGGCGCTCTGGTAGCGCTCCGAGGAGTGGTGGTGGGGGTGCATCTGAAAGTGCTGACTAGGGGATGCTGCGTGGCCAAAGGGGTCGACGGTGGCGCCCTCCAGGTGGGCGTTGTGCCCGGCGTAGTAGCGCTCGTCTTCCGGTTGCAGAATGTTGTCCAGGGCCTGCAGCACGCTCTCCGTGATGTAGTCGATGTTCGACGTCAGTTCCGCCACCTCTGTGTCGTGACCGGAAGTGGGGGCGGACGCGGGGGCCCCGGGAGGGAACGGGGCCTCCGCTGTGTGGCGCTGGTGGTAGAAGGGGGGCGCCACTGTCTTCAGGCAAAGGCATTCGAATGGCGGGCAGGAACACTGCACGTCAGATCCTTGGAAGAGGAAAAATATTGCGATGTTAAATGTCACTCATTTCAGAGGTTGTGTAGTCATGCCCGATAGCAATATCAGCAAAAAGGGGGCGTTCAAATATGCGATCACATTTTCGTGATTCGCTTCACGTCAGTGATGACATGTAGTGAGAGGAGGAAGAGATGCATTGTGTTAGTGTAAATATATCTCCACTTCTATTCTAGAGTGTTCTTGAGTATCCTTGAGTCTGATCTTACCTTTGATGCGCTTCGTGTTGACGCCATGGGGGTCACGTGGCGCTGGCTTCGTTTTGACAGACGAACAGAATTCTGGGTAACCGTAACTTCCGGAGTGCAGTCTTTTGCTGCCCAGACCTGACAGTCCACTCTGCAGAGATTTGCGCAACTTGTTCACCGACATGCTCTGAAAATGGGAATCAAATGAATATGTTTTTAAATCAATCAGGATCTACTTTTTTATGCGATTATTGGCCGTTAAAGTTCAAGTTCGTAGTCGTAATAATCAACTAAAACATCAAATATTGAGTGTCTATATATGAACATTTGGCCATAATGTATATACTGTACGTGTATTTTATGCCATGCTCCAAATATGCACATCGTACATTATTTCTACTCTACTTGGCTGAAAGACAAGAATGACACCTGTGGAGATTTATTGTTTTTGTGATTTCATTTCCTGTTTTGTTTTCTTATTTATGCCTAACCTAAAACGCGATTTCTTTAATTAGCTGCCCCTGTGCAGGGGCAATCACTGCTACCACACGAGTCGTTAAAAAAGCAGCCAGTCGGGTGTCATTTTTCTAATTTACGCAAGTTTAAAATATAAATAATTTTTGTACATTTGGAGCAGGAATGTATCAAAGTCCATCCGTTATTTCTCCAGCTTAATTGTCTATGAATGGTTTTACACGTACAATTTCCTGGCACACACCTTCGCATCACATTTCTTCCAACTGCTTTCGAACAATTTGAAAATTTCAGTTCATTCGGCCCTTTAACACGTTGCTTTTTTCTACGCTGTCGTCTCTTTGCTCTTTTTTGCACCGTTTTCGTAGTAAGCGATTTTCTCCGAGTATATGGAGATGGGTTTTTAGCATTCACATTCGTGGTGTGTAAATAAAGATTTGCGAGCGAATTTGGGTGAAATTTCTGCTGTTTGAAGGGAGCCCCACCGACGACTAAACACACAAAGGACCCTTTTTTTTGCTTAATTCGACGATTTTTTACGCTGGCCCTACGGGCATTCGGTGGGTAAGACGCTGGAAAATTTTCCCATTCCGTCTCTTTTCTTTTTTTTCCCTTCCTCCCAAGTTTCTTAATTTTTTTTTTCACGTATTGACACAGTAATGAAAAAGCAGTCGTAAATTAAGCTGATAATAGCGAAATTAACCGCTCGTGAAAATTCACTGACGTTTTTCTTTCAAATATGCAATGACCTCTGAATAATATGTTACCGTATGATTTTTTTGCAATCGATAGAAATATGACGGATATGATTCAGATTCTGGTGTCCTTGTCAAGGGAGTAAGGAACGTGAAAGAGATGCAAGTTTTGAATGGTTTTAAAGGGTGAACTTTGGTATTGTCCCTGCTGCAAAACTGAACTAATACTGAACATAGTATTATTTTAGCCCTACTCGTGAATGACACGTGTCATAGTTGGGGAAATTTATCCTTTTTTGTGTTTCGCTGTGCCCTAACAGAACTGCCCCTTACCACCACGCAATCACTGCCAGCCTAAGAGTCGTTAGGAATGACTGAGTAATTGCAAGTTCATTCGTACTCGGCTATTCTGGGCAGTTTTTTCTCCCCTTCTTGGTCCAGGCTCATTCTTTTGTTTGTCCACTCTTTGGACAGCCGATGATAATCTGTCGTAATCGATTTGACGCAATTGGGATTTTTACTGATCCGGATTCGGACGCATTTTGAAAACGCCTATTTCCTTAATGAAAACAATTAAGCTCTGGCGGCCTCGCTATCACTCTGTATTTATCATCACCATCAGTGGGACCGCTCACTGAACGGGGCGCGTCCATAAAGTATGGTCAACCAAATATATGGCTGATAATGAAGTTAATTTTGTGCTTGAATTGGGTGTGAATTGGGGTGACTGTGCTGTAATAGTGACATTTCATGCATACATGTTCCGCACATATTACTAGCGTACCTGCAGATTGAAGGAGCCTTGCTTGCTACCGGACCTCTGGCGCCTCATCGGCCCCAAGAGCACGCTTCCGCCGCTGCTGCTCCTCCTGTGCTCCGCGGATATCTTGGCTTCCGGTTTGGGGTGGTCATGCACGCCCTTGGCTTGGAAAAAAATGGCGGCTTCCGTGTGCCGCCAGAAGTGCGTCACGGGGTAGCCACAATGGCCTCGGCATGGCTGGATCTCCAGGCGCCCTGAACACTTCCGGTTTGGACAAGGCTTGCCTGCTTGGAAACAATGAAAAGATCGTCACCCTATCTGCTTCGTGATGATGTTATAGGAAAATGAAAATGTTTTTTTTTTTGAAGATGTATAATTTTCATGTTCCTATTATTTGTTACAGGTACATCTTTTCGAAATAGCATTGGCTACTCTCCTTCCATTACTTTCCATTATAAGTTTTTGGAGATGTTCTCGAAGATGTCTGGTCTAAATAGAGGTTCATGCAATTTGAATACCTTGTTGCTTCTTCCTGGCTTTGTCGCAAATGGCCGGTCGCAGGTGGACAGTGTCGCCGCTGTCCAAACTGCACTTGAGGTTGCAAACGAGAACCCCCAGACAGGATTTCTTCAGAATGTGCACGTTGTGGTTGTTTGTGTTTCTCATGGCCCAGCCACTGGCGTGGCGCCGGGCCTCCTCGCTCTGCGGGGGGTAAACGAAGCGGCAATGGCCGTCGGCCCATTCTTGAAAATGGTCATAGTGCGCCACCTGAATGGAAACCAAGCGGGATAATGCAAATTTCTGTCTGTGTTTAATTGTCCATTCCCAGCTGTGGACTGATCATGCACGTCGTGCTAAGATATGCTGACCTGCACTTTAGGGATGTTGCTGTCGTTGATATCCCATTCACTGATCGAGGCTGAAGTTGGACCAGTTGGTAATCGGCACATAGTCATAGCCAAACTGACCACCTAACCTGGAGGAAGAATCGAAGTATACGTGTTTCAAAACGTGCCACTATATACAAGATTAATTCTGATGGGTCAATGCCTAATCACTGCATGTTTCACTGAATATTTTTCTATATTCTAAGTTTTGTTTGTTACAATGCAACCAAAGTATTTTAGAAACGTTAAAAAATAATAACTGAGGGATAAATGATGGGTATTAACAATCTTCCTGCAATTTCCCATTTCGAGTTTAATTAATCCGTGCGAGGGTAATCATCGTTTAGGTAATCACTCCCCTCCATTCCATCATATGGCAACACCGATGCTGAATGTCGAGTAATTAACAGATTAAAATGGCTAATGATAACTTATGATTCATTCAGACACCCCCTCACTTCTGACATCTATGTCGTGATTTGGCTAACCCCATCCCACCTAAATGACGACGTAATACTTGAATGTCCACACTTGTTTTACACACATTGGTTTAACTTCTTGGCCTAACTTCTTGGCTAAAACTTCTTAACGCTGCAACTTTCTTCGTACTGCGAGGACTGTAAAGAGGTGGGTCTCTATTATGGCACTAAATAGGTTTTGGGAAACGTGCAGACAGCTGTAGTTGCGTATACGCTACTGTGGCAAACAAATGTTCTCCGGGGCGCTGAAAATTAAGATTAGAGAGTGCGCTGCTTCCAGTTGCATGGATTGGAAATTGCTCGTAGAGACGTGCGAGGTTCTCGCGATCGCTATCTGGCGGCCAGAACAATCCCCAGTCGACGACAATTATCCTCTTTTTTTGCATCCCACCCCACACCAATGACTGGATACAGGGTGGCATCAATGAGGATTCGCTCTTTGCAACACGGTGGTGTTGGTAGCTACAGTATACTCGAGTGGTGTTCAATTCAATTCAATTCAGTACCCTACAAGCAGTATGTGAATACCATGTGGTAGGGGGTGGAAATTCCTTCAACTCAATGTAAAACTCGGCAATTGTTACCGTATCTGGGTGGACACCATCATCATTGTAAAACTGAACTTCTTGGAGCTTAGGGCTGTCCTTTGGAAGAGAATTCCAACATCTGATGGCGTAAGACCAATATTATGGATCCGAGAATTCTCGGAGTTCCACGAGTGGGTTGGAATGTCAGTTTCTACCACCGCGGTGGTTTCGTATAAAGATTCCCTCCACCAAATTTGTATTTTCCCTTAAAGTAATTTTTTCCAACAGACCCATGCATCGAGCTTCTCGTCTTTATCTCAAGGTATCCCATTGGAGCTCCTGGATCATGTTCTAATTTTTCCAGAATTTCAGATTGACCCATAAGTAGTATAGGAAAAATCGTCTCTGGATCACTTTTTCGGTTCAGAGATAACTTTTTTTTTGAAAATATACCAAATATTAATTGGTTTGAAACGGAATTTAAAAACCATCATACAAAACTAAAAAGTGATCCAGAGATGACTTTTCCTATTCTACTACCATATCGAATCTGGTACGTGTCTCTTGACGTAACGAAACCCACCAGACCCGAACTGGTTAATTCAATATGCGATATACGCACATATGAGCCGAAGATCATCAATAAAATTCATAATCGAAGCTGTGGGGGAAATTCTTCCCACGCCAGTTAATTAATAAGTGCGCGGACGTTTCCCATGATCCCAATCGCGGCCGCTTATAAATCGCCAGATCCGAATCGCGATAAAACCCGATTGTGACGAAGATTGTTTTTCGGTTTTCAATATGGTTGCCACGCACCAAGACGTCAAGCTGAGGCCGGCGGAGAGGAACAAGATGGCCGCCCGACGGGGTGGCCACGTGCACTCAATTTGGCGGGAAAAGAGGGGGTGAGGGGTGAGGCTGGTGGTGCAGCTGAGTGGCATTTAGGGAAATCGGTGGTTGGCCATTGTCCCCAGGAGAGACAATGGGAAGCTCGGTGAAAATCCCTTCGAAAACTCCCGCCTTCCTCATTATTAGTCATTTTCCAAAAAGCCTCTTTTGGCCTTTCTTTCATCGCCGAAAACCGACGACCCCTGACCCACCCTTGTTGCTTTTGAGTTTTATGCTCCAGTCCTAGCCGTTTGCTTCGGGCCCAATATGGGTAAGGGGATGCGGCGGTCGTTAGGGGGCGCCTCCATGAGACGGGCCTCGCACGTGCCCCGAATCAAAGCTGTCATTTTGGGGCAATGGCGACGAAACATTATATAATGGCTCTTAAATTGGTTGATTACCGGCCTGGCGATCACACCCGTGGTAGCCCTTCCCAGGCGCCCCTGCTCCACTCGCAAATTATACTTATAATAATTACCGAAATTAGGCCATAGGGCCTTCGCCGCTTTCCGAAATTGGTGGGGACACTGCAAACATAACTTGTTAGGGATATTTTTAGACCCGTGTGTTTCGAGGGCTGGTCTATCATATCATCCGTAATCCTCATAAAGAGAGGAAATGTTCCAAAATATGCATACTTCGAAATACATCAGAATATTTTCTGGAAGTTCTTGAATTTCTAACCCCTTCTGTTGTCTATACATATTTGCATGATTATCAACGCTTTCTGTAACTTTGATATCTGTGTAGGTTGATGCACCTGGGGAAGCTCATTGTGGGATGAAAGGTTTCAATTGCTAGAATAAATCCTGTGTTCTTTTATTAAAGTTAATATAATAATATCAGATAATTTAGCGTAGATGATATGGAGTTCTGCGTCATCTATATCCAGGACATTGCCTAACATTTCAGAGTTACTCAAGTCATCAAAGATATCAATTTGCATAACTTGCCTGAAAGTCTGCCATCTGGTGAAAAGGGCTGCATATCGTTTTAGATTTAGCACAAACGCAGGTAACAGGAAGTCGAGTGTTCTTCTCAAGTTAGGCCTGTTTGAGCTGTTTACATGCTATTTACAGCTACTTAATTAAACTTGCTCTGTTTGAGGTGCCTTGACAGGCTCTCGAATGGATAACCCTAAGTTTAACACCCTAGTAAAGGTATGCAAAACAGGTTTACATGCATGACTTACTTAGAGTGTGGTGTAACGTACATAGTGAGAGGGCCGATCCTTTCGGAATAAAGCAGAAACTTTATAAAAAAAAAAAAAAAATGATTTGGACAAACTGCATAGGGCTAAGGATCCGAATTCTTTGTCGAGATAAGAAAGGTGGCGATAATTGCCTGGATTGTGCAATTATTGCCATCCATATCAGGAAGCAATTGGGTTAGGGTGGTTTTTACCAGACTGACTGTCCGAGCTAGGAAGAATAATTTCTGGGCTCTTGGATCTGCTTGTGACTGCCTGCTAGTCCCTGAATTTATGACGGTTAGGATTTGGTGCACAACAGCCTGTTATCTCCAGGTTGGAATTACCCAATCTTGACCAATAAATCCAAAAGTGGCTGCCGCCCTCCGACGCCAAATAAGAGCAATTTGGGGAATCTTTCTGTGGCTGATCAGAGCGATTTTCAACTCGAGCGCCCCCTACTCATACCCACGGGTCGGGATTAAAGGTTTTAAGTGGCGAGCATCCGAAATTATGTAACGACCGGGCTTTTTATTGCCGCAAAAATCACCGTGATTAAACGGGACCTCGTTGTTTCGGACCTTCCCCGTGGCCCTCCCTTTAATTCGACAGTTTGTGCCATTCGAGAAAAATGGCCGATAATTTCACTCCAACTGAGCCATAAATTTCCCACGGAAAAAATAACGGACGTTTTTCACTGTTTTAAACGAAAAATGCAAGGAAAACGCCAATTTTGTGTAGTTTGCACGAAAAAAGCAGTTTCGAAATTCCTCAGCTGGATTTTGACTCTATAGTGACCTGGACTCGCTTATAGTTTTGAGTCTGATGATTTGTGTTTTACTTTCAGAACATTGATCTAACAGGAGGAAATTATAAATATGTTGTGAATAGTAAAGTGATGGGTTACACCACATTCCACACAGCATTATATAACTGTAGGCCCTATCATGTACGGTTAGACAGAAACACGGTCGTTCATGTATCATCACATGGTCATCTAATGTAAGTCCATTCCTGGAATAAGTTTTACAGTAATCGATGTTAGTTTAATTTTATAGATGATGGGATACAAAAAGCAATAAACTTTACTTAGAAAGAAAATAAGTTATATTGTGGAAATTAAATGAAAACTAGTTAAAATTGTATAGAACACAACTTTAACTTTTAGGATAAGTAATTGTTTTTGTGAGCTAAGAATATTATATCTGATGTGAGATGCCTGACTGATATAAGGTGCCAAAATTGGTGCCAAATACAGCATGCCATGTGGTATTACAGTAAGTTGTATAGGACGTTTGCCATATATGGCTCTGTCTGGTATGTAACACGTGACCATATTCAACTTTTCCACCCGGCTGTCTCCCCAGATTAAAAAATGTACTCTTGAATTACCCATCCCTTGTTCATCCCAGATTTCTCATTACCTTTCATTGCGTCTGTTTGTCTATTATGATCACCCATCATCACTGTATTTTACGTGTACTAGTTGAGACCTAGTGCAATTTAACTGGTGGTGGTTGCCTTTTATAAAAAACTGCTTATGCAAATGGTTTACCTACATGGAAACAACAGCTTTATTGCGTTTGACCATAATGTCACCTGCCCATATTTACATTCACCTGTTTTTTTATTTCTTTGACCTGGACGTGTGCTGCTTCTGCTGCTCCTACTGTTCGTTACTGTATATTACTGAATGGCCATTCTGTCTGACCCTCGAGGGGGTTTCGATGGTCACCCTTAATTTGTACCCGCATCTCGTATATAAGCAAAAATCCGCTTTTTCCCAGTGGTCTCGTGTGTGGCTACTCGCCAATGTACACAATTCAAAACACAATTGTTAAGATGCATGGTCAGAGTGTCGGGTTGTTCCAGAAGATAAAAAAACGAGAAAGCAAACGTGCAATTTAAACGACCATACGTTGACATCTGAATCATGATGCTAGGAATCAAATGCCAATGACTGAGCGAGGCAGATTTTAGGAATTTAATGCTACTCAGGGTGTGTTAAGACCAAAGTTTTATTCATGAGGTCATGAAATCAGAAGGGGAATTCCAATTTTCATTATTTCGAAATTTTAATTTTATTTGGTTGCTCTGCCTTGTTTGATCCTTCTTTGAATCGTAGATGATTACGATTTCGTTGACTTTCAAGTAAGCAGTTGGTGGTAACTTATTTTAATGTGCATTCCGAATTGTGTCCTTTCACAATGAAAAACAAACGCTTTTACCCAAGTATGGGTAATTTAACTAGGTTTGCACATAGGTTCGATTAAACAAGACCAGTTTTGTTATTTAACGATACAGTGCAGCTATTAAAAGTGCCCCATCCTAGTACACGCCTCATTAAATCCTGATTCGCAATTGTTATTAAAACCTCACACGTGACCTTTTGTCATATACCTATTCTTTCCTGCACGCTTTGACCCCATGCAACTGTCGACTTACACCATTTGTTCGATGATTGGGTTTATCTGTTAAAAATAATACGATCCGTATCTAATGCGTCTCATCTGGGATGTCTTCCCCTAAGCCCAAATGGCCCTTAAACACATCATCCATCAAATTATCCGTAAAGAGTTGTCTCGTCCCGTTCAATATGCTTTTTCGGAGTCGGGGTCACGGGGTCAGCACATGGGATAGGGGAAGGCCATCGAATGCACACGATGAATTTATTAGATATGATAATCGAAAGCTCTTATTAGATAGCTTTTGAATAGCAGATTCATGAGTGGGGAGTACATTATACGCATTGTTATGGTATGGGGACCGAAAGGCCCTTTGTGGTCCAATTAATGAAGGGATTTTCCCATGGATAACGGCTATGAGCAGCCATGCATGCGGTTCGTTGCCGGGATGCCCTAAATGTTATACTATATGTGAAGTTAAGAGTGATCAAGTGACGTCATCAAACCTTACTGATCACCAATGTAAACCATGCATGAGCCATCGTTTGCTCATTTTGAAACTGTTCGAAATTGCCTGCAACCAATGCATACATGTAGTTACAGGAAATTGGGATAAATTATTTGAAAAATTCCGCATTTTACGCTATTTTTTCATGTTCTTTACCAAATTGCATCTCGGGTCTAAACGGTTGATTATAGGTCATGGGTTGTTCCACCCTCCTGAACGTGTTTACGTAATTTTATCCATCGGGAAAACCTCCATAGTCCGTCTTGCATTTAGATTGATGCCTCCAATAGATCGCCAGGCTGATAAGCGACCCCTGGCGTCTGATGTGGAATTAACGACTCACTTTGCACTTTTACTACTCGAGGCCGTTAGGGGTCGTGTCTGAACTACGTCCGAGATAGAGAAGTTTGGAAGCTGGGATTTATAGGTAATAGATAATTAAGTCTTTGACTTAAATTTAAGTATTTAGCTTGTCATGTATTTTATAGTACTGCAGTGCATGTGTGACGTATATATGCATCATCTTTCTATAACAGCCCCAAAGTAACTCCAAGATTGTCTTATAAATGAATGGTTTAAAAATTCCATTAGAAAATGTTCAAAAACTTCCAATGAGTCAATTTCGAAGAGGATTGGGTTGATGGATTACATACACCACCACCCCAATCACGTGGTACTCGCTGTACAATTGTACGTATGGTAAGAGTATTGATTTGAATTGAATCGTGTTTTGCATGTGTTTGTACATGTGTTCCGACAACCCATGCTCATTCGAGCAGGTGGTGGTTGATACAATATTTTCGAGCTCAACAAATGAAAATGAAAATATTCATGATTTTTCGTTTCTTCAAATGTCCCAACAACTATTACGTGTATGGCAGTGGACGCATATGGGCCACTTGAACGCATTTGGCGTGTTTCGAGTGGACGTGTTTTGTCATAACTTTTCACACCCTCGATTCATTCACCGTCCATTATGATACACGAGTGCCCCTGCATGGTCGAATATACTTTTTTCTCTCTTCATTCTGCTATTTCCCCCAACGACCCCCTGCTGACTGAGCCTTCCCGGCCCCAAACAATACATTTGTGTACATGGGACTCAAACTCGACTCTCTTTAAACTAATTTCACGCAATGTCCACACGGTCCGTCAATAAGATGACCGGACCACCTTCGGAGTTTCTCACTGATGCACTTGAAGAAGAAAAGCTTTCTTCTTGTCCTAATGTGCATATTTCGCCCATGCATAAATCGCCGTTAAGGACCCGAAACGCCAAATTTCTCACCGTAATAATTGCCCTGGTATACACTCGATGTGGACCACTCAGAATCCATTTTTGCCCCAAATTGGCGATTTTCAGAAATGCATTATGGGATGATAGTTGGCCCATTCCATCCAGACATTCAAATTCTTATCAGACAAAATCCTATGGTAAATTTGCCAGCAGAAAGTGCTGTATATGAGATATGGTTAATCAATTACAGCCAAATCTTTTAAATTTAGGCGTTATGGAAATAAGTTTTAAAACACAATGCACGATTTGAACTTATACAAGTCAATGGTCAAAATAAATGTATGGGATGTTCGAAATTTTATTGCTTGTGGTATGCATTTTAATAACTTTTTTACATTTATTATTTTTTAAGTTTTGGTGTTTCAATCAACTTAATTTATAACGCAGATATCAATGATTAAATTTCGAATGTTTACAATAGTCACCTGCAATACTAAAAATTAGCGAATGACATTTGAATGTATTTTTTAAGTCTTTTCAGTTTAAAGAATGACCTTTTAATAATTTCGTTTAATATCGTGTCGAATGACAGTAATTCATCCAGTTTATAATATTATTTTTCTCCTATTTTTACCATTAAAAGTAAAATAGTTTAAACTGCGTGAATAACTGTAATTTTTCACAATATTCGAAATTATTAACACTGTTGTATAATATTTATGAAGTGTCGCAATAGCATTTTTAATCTTCTACAGGTGAATTAATATTATATCGCATCATGATTTTAAGGGAATGCAATTTATATGTAGTTAGTTTTGAAACCCCGATGCTATTTTATTTCGATTGTTAATATTTGTGCAATTTTAGCTTATTAGCACATGTTTACACCAGAAATGGCTAACAATCGAATGTTAGATTGAAAGGGGACTAAATGTATTGAATTTCTGAACCTATAGGCCTATCGAGGAAAGGTGCAACGTTAAACATTTCTGGATTATACATGTAGTAGTTACAAGTTACTGATAAAAAGTGTTATATAAGAACATGAAATTAAGTTAATCAATGGATAGATACGTGTCCATTTCGAGTGCTTCAGCTATCTTGTAGATAATCGTGACATTACCACTGTGATTTTTCACACATGTACACTGTATACCTTCATTCATGGTATACGAAAAAAAAGTGTGGCAAAAGTGCATGTGTATATTGCACTTTGTATGAATTATCGAACGTTTTCCTCGATATTGATTCTCGAAATCGAGTAACGAGCACCAAGAACTCGCTTAGGGCCAAATCTTTTGCTTCACTTAAAAAATCGCTCAATTTAAACGAAACTCAACTCTGGGCTTGAATTCATGCTCAGGTCTCAGTTGCGCAATTAAGGTGTTTTATAAGACAGCAAATGAAACAAAGAACAGAGCAATTCGCAGTATAGTATACTTTTCACAACTTCTAGAATCAGAATATAATTTTTCAGTATATAAAATGTAAATGTGTACTATACAAGAATAAACCTTTTTCGAGGTTCCATGCATACCAATCCTAAGGAAAGCCTTAAGCTTAACGAAATTCAATTCAACAATGATGATTTTGCCCACCCTATAATGAGGAGGTAATTGCCAAATAAATTGGGTTGCTGCATTACGTCCTCCTGCCACACCACGATACTTTGTTGGTTGCAGGGTACAGAGTTGAATTGAATTGAATTGAATCCTGTACCATTTAATCATGAACGTTTGATTACATCTGAATTCATCATTTGTCATCCAGTTTTGCAAAAAATATCCGTTTAGCACATCTTTATACCATAATTATATACCAATCAATGGATGATTAAAATATGCATATAATTTCAAAAAAAAAAAACATCGATTTTATCAAATTCAGATATAAATTTTGCTGTGCTCAATTTTAATAACAAATTTGTTGGAATAGCTTCAACATATTGCCTGCCACAAATGGCAATGGAGGAAAAGCTCCAACTGTTTAAAAAGTGCGCCT
>JAQFYZ010000717.1:0-34807 GCA_034695085.1 Cylindroiulus punctatus | reverse complement strand
TCCAATACAGTAAACATATTAAGGCATTTACTAAGCATTGATAAAGCTTTCATCTTCAGTTTGAAATGGGTTCTGTTCCTAAAATGTATTTTACGACCTACCAGCTGTGGCAAACAGATAACATTTTCATCATATTGTTACCACATTTTAATGTCGATACTCAGGGGATGTCTGGTTTTATTTGGCATTCGTCGTTTTTCTTTTAAAAACTTAGACAAAAGCATTGTTGGTGGAAGATTGAAATGTAAAATATAGTCAAATAATTGCAATTGAATGAAGTTTGGACTCGCCCTCCACGGTCGCTTTCTTTATGGCGTGGCATTTCTTTTGGTTGACTTTTATTGGAAAAGACATTTAAATGTCTAATAAATCTAATTAGGTAGATGAAAATATATTACCGTATACAGCGAAGCTTCATGGGAGCGGTTTAAGAATAGCTTCGAAAGCGATGACTATGTTTTTTTTTCTTTTCGATGCGCTACGAATTTAAAAGATAGGGCTACATTACTGTACATGTATATAGTATAATATGATAGTCATATTCAACTACACTGTATATTAACTTGGTTCAACGGCGTTACTGTATTCTATAATTTGTTTCTACTACTTTATGCTATAAGATATTTGCCGACTTTTTTATAAAATGTAATCGATAAGCTCAGATTTTTAGTCAGTGACAGATTTTATTCGATGTTGGATACACATTTTGAGTTTTTCTGCTTTGAAGACGACTCTTTGGCTTTTCCCATGGCACTCATCTCGTAAATTATTTGCGTCGAACCTTATGCGATATATTTACTATAAGAATTCCAAATGTAACTTAGACGTGGAATGCAAACTAAATTAATTAAGTTGCTAAAGCCCAAGGTTTTAAAATACGAAAAATAAAATGCAAAGGCCGCCGATGCACTTTAGGCATGACATTAAAGTGGAAAATGCAATAGATGCCAAATGGCAAGCAGTTTTCGGCATTCTCACCACGGTAATATGCACGCAACACATTTGCAGAAAACATTTCGCTTCCAAAAATTTCCATTAAATTTGGCGGTTTGTCTATACAGTTCCTTATCTCTCTCCATTTATATACATGAATTCAACGACGCGCACGTTACAGTGATCTTAATTCCCAAAGTTGTTCTACGTTCATACCAAATGTTGGCCCTTCACGAATTAAATTTGAAAGTAAATATTGTGGTGAAATCAGCGAGTTATCTGATATTCTGCAATACTTTAATACTTATCCTTTATAATTAAATATAACTTGCTTAATTCGAATAACTTCACTTAACGTTTATGAAGGTTAAACTTAAAAACAAAAATTGCATTATACAGTGTACATCCTTATTGGAATTGATTCGTTAAAGTTTTGAACATTATCTAAAAGTATTTTATACCATTCATTTTCGAGGAGATCATCATCATTAAAAATAAAAGATTGGGTACTTGTCCATTAACGGAACTACATATTATGTTAGGGTAGGTAAGGTTAGGTTAGGTTAGGTTAGGTTTGGTTAGGTTAGGTTATGTTAGGTAAGGTTAGGGTAGGTATAAACTCTCAAAAAACCTAACCAAACCTAACCTAACCTTTCTGAGCACTGTGTTAAACGCCATAGACGTATTTAGAACGTCTAAATACGAGATTACTTTTTCCATTTATTTTACTATAAGATAGGAGGCTTGGCTGGCTCAATTAGGTTTAGTCATGTTTGATAAGGTTATAGGCACAAAAATAGGCACAAAACTAAACACGAAAAAGCTAATGAACAAGTATAAAATTCTAGGAAGCTATATATATAACGTATATAGCTTCCCCACATACTAGACAAATGGGTTTAATATAGATTTTGAGCAAGGATTCTAGCTACTATAGACTATATCCATAGATCTATTATGGGTATATCCTATACTTCTTATCTACACTTATACTGCACTGTAAACCATAAAAGTACAAATGCAGTTTTTGTGGGGTACAAATGTACATTTGCACCCCATATATCATATATCTACCCCAAGGGATGAAAGGATTCCTCAAAACCTCAAAGTACAATGTACCCCTAGGAACACATGTCAAGGGTACACATGCGATGAACATATGTACCCATAGGGTGTGTATATAGTTTCAAAACATTTGTACCCTTAAGGTGCAACATTTGTACTTTTTCCGTTTAGAGTGTGCAAGCTTACCATGTGTAAATGTAAAGTAATATTACTAAACTCTACATTTATTGGTACTCTTGTGAAAGGCAACACTCTTGCCATACAATTGTAAATTGGACGTCCGAGCTGTCTGACCCTTGTGCACCACCCCACTCCAACCTTGGACTTTATTTGTGAACGATCCTTATGCTCTTCCCTTTAATAAGTATAGCCCCCCTAATCTCTTTTATAAGCAACTATTTTAACCTTTGCCTTGACGTCACTGTCGTGGCTTTGCCTAAGTAAATTCATGGATGCGAAAGGCTATTCTGGCTTATAATTAGTCCCCGTACGCTGTTGCTGCTCTGCCGGTAATAATACATCAACGTGTTTCTAGACATTATAATTAAAACAATAGTCCGACATACGTTCATGTATAGACGTCAGGCAGCGAGACAATGCGAGCGTATTACAGCAAAACGAGGATGAAGTCAAATTTAGCGTCACCGAAAACCTATTGTTTCAACGATGGTGGACTATTTAGCCATTGGCAAAGCTCGTGAAGAATACGAATGCTTCAGGTAATGCTTGGAGCTAGATGGAATTTCACGAATAAATTACATCAAAGTTTATATATATACGAGCTGTTTAATATATATTTTTATGGAAACAGCCCTGAAAGTAGAAAGTAGAGGAAAAAGGAGCATACTAGCGAATTTGTTCTTTCTTGTATAATATTTGGTTCACAAGATGTGACTTCTGGTAGCGATGAAATCGCTAGCATCAAAAATGACATCTACGTGTACATAATAAAATCCTCAAGATGGACATTGGTATCATGTGATCAGTTCGCTAATCATTTTTAAGCGCAATTTCTGAAAATAAGTATGGACTGCCAACAACGTTTTTTTACGCCAACAATATATTTTATGAGCTATTTTATGGGACCATATGACCAGTCAGATATAATGTAGTTGGACAACATGTGATAAAAGGATACGATTTATCTGGGCTTTTTAAGTGCGTGTAGGATGATAAACGTCCTACTTAACTTCCATTTATTCCATATCTATATGTCGGTTTCAAAGTCAAGAGATCCCATTATAACTTTGTGTAAAGTTAATATTGGATTTTCGATTACCCATCATCAACTACTCTGAGGCATTAGAAATAATTTTTATTTAGACTAGTAAAACAAAGGCAATTCTTCTTCTCAAACTGTCCTCAAACTCTATGAGATACATCATCACACATACGTCAAGTATTCGAAGGTAAGGCATTTTGTGAGTTTTCAGGATACTCACCTTCTGCCTTAGAGCATTTCAGTTTTTTCTTTTGCTCATTTCACGTCAAGGGACCCCCATTAAGTGGTAATTTTGTTTGAACGTGCGTGTATAGGGAATGGATTTAATGAACTGGGCTACGAAACTAAATTTGTTGCTTGAATTCCTTGAAAAGGGGAGAACGATGATTAGGAATGGGAAAAGCTTCTTGAAACGAAAAAAAAATACAATGTCCAATCGACCGAACATTTAAGTGTGTTAATTCCAGTTTTACAGAATTGAATGGTTCGCAAACCTAATTGAATTTCATTCGAACCTAATATGCCAGAAGAGTAAACTTCTGCTGGTAAAGGTACAATTTCTTGCTGTCGAAATGCTTGCGATGATGTGGACTTCCGAATTATTAATTAATTTTGGATCCAGACAGACGAGGATTTCAAATCTACTGACTTAAGTCGTGTTTTTAAAAGTAAGCTAGGCAATCTATCGCAAAGTTAATTAAGTCTAGTCGTCTGAACGTGTTGATTTTTTTCCATTTGTTGTAGAATTTATCAACAAGTAGTTTCTGCACTTCTTAATCCATGTCTTCTTACTTTTCCGTACACTGAAAAAAAAATGATTAACCACATTCATTAGCCTCACAATGTGATGTTGGTTTACACAACCAAATCTGTAGAGGCAATTTGCAAAAAAAAGTGCTGTAAAGAAAGCTGATATTGGCATGTGACTTGAAAACATCCCAAAATTTATCAATTCAACAAAACCGAGAATGCATTGTGGATAATTGCGGAATGTTAAATTCCTTGCATGATGGGCTCTGCGTGAAATTTGAACCATACAAATTAGCTTAACATGTTTAAAGTTCACGCATAACAGTTAATGTCAAAACATGCAAAGAATTCACGAAATCGCAATCATTTATGGGACACCCTGCATAGTTTGAAATTCCTAACGATAAATGGTTTTAGCCTAAGCTTACGTGTTAATTGCACTGTGTGCATGCAAGGAAGAATGTCAATTACACACTAGCAATATGAGGCCACGAATTAGCAATGACAGTGATTACGTGCGTAACTAAACCGTATTGTCATTTTAGTTAAAACCCAAGGAATGCCAATTCAATGATAAGAAACACTTGCCGCTGTCATTTTTTCTAATTTGTCTATCCTTGCTTCTCCAGTTGTACTTTCTTTCCTTTCAAAAATGGTTAGTTACCTGCTCTTTCACTGTACATCTCTATATGTTCCCCAGATGGCCTTCGTCATGCTTTCTGACCCTTTCAAAACTCTCCAGTGTTTTTAGATGGTCCTGGGACAAGCTTTTTAGGGATGATACCTTCTTGCACTCGAGGTAGGCATTTCTGCAGTCAATGAGACTGTCAAGTTCTTTTTTATACAAGAAAGTTCCTTACTACTCTTGCCCAAGATTGGATTGAAGCCTATGGTCGAAAAGATACAAGAAATCGTTCCCCCAAATAAGGGTTTTCAGTGTAACCATGCGGAAAGCCATTTTCTCCTTCAAATTGCCCCCTAATCTGAATTTTGATAGTTTCGTGATCTATGGCTTGTGATCGAGCGTCACTTTTTATTTGTTTCTTTTTTTCGCCATTCTGTTAGTGCAGTAATTTTGTCTCCTCCCCCTACCAGCCTATAATATTGACTGGCGCATATGTTGGAAAAAATGTAGAAACAAGATCTTGTATAGATCGCTACGAAAAAAAGAGAAAGAATGCTAAGCCAATACATGAAGGTCCTAATTACTAGGCAGTGGTTAATGTGATAATATAATCGTTTCATCTAAGCTCTTAACTTACTATCACGCCCATTATGAGATAATTTGTGATTTCTGCATATGGCTAGATACGGTTTGACTAGCACTAATTTATCCGATGACGTTAGTTTTGCACAAAAGGTGAAGGTAGTTCTCGCATGTGCCAAAAGTTTCTCTCTATAAATCAGCCTCTGACATCTATTATTAAACGAAAAAGAAACAAAGAGTAAGCTTAATATACATATGAAATGTAAGGCGCCAAGAGACGTATGAATGGAAAAAAGGCGGCAGAAAAGATAGCGAGAATAACTTATGGATAATTTACATACGTTTCAAAAGGGCCGTTTGACAATGCTTTATGGGTGGTATTTTTGAATTACTTTTATAGAATACGATTCGTATATATAATGTGCTTCAAAAAAATTTTCCCATTGCGATATGTATATGTATACAGTGTATACTCAAAAATGTGATCATCTTGGTAGAAGCTATGGGGGCTAAGCCCTCGTAGTATTTTGTGAGGCCGTTTTTGTTCTTCCAACTTTTTATGTTTTTATTTCCCTGGAATACTTTTTAATTTATTTGATGTTTTTTATTTGCGGCTAAGAACCAGCGGTATCTAAATCTAATTTGTTTTGGAGCAAAATTGATCGCTGCCAACAGGATGCGAGCATTGCAAAAATGTGGAAAGCGAATCTGTACTTTAATTATCTTAATTGGAGAGAAAAATCCTCAAGGAGCGATCTATAACGATTATACATTTGTAAGCGTTTACATGTATATTGCAGTAAGAGATAATGCTAATGCACATTTTTCCTTTTCGAAGCTGCTTTTGCTGGTGCTAACCAATTACTGTTGGCAGTGACAACATGATACGTGTAATTACAAATACGAATTGTGGTGAAATGCTTTGCGGGCGTATCTTTCGACGAAATTGAATTGCATTGAAATGAGCATCGTCTGCTCTAATCGAATAAGTGGTCAGGAAATCATTCTTTATTTATAAGAAAACAGTAAAATGTTTCGTTGGTGTGTCAGGTTTCTTTACATTGTAAATAACCTGTCAAGTGGTTCTAAAGTTAAAGTATTGGTTAAATTGCGGCCCCTCCAGCCCTGAAATTACGTGTTGACTGTCGTAGAATCTAATTATTAGCCAATTCGCACCATGTGCCACTCTTCGCTCAAGCGAAGAACCAATTGCCCAAAACCAATTAGATAACTGCGATTTTCAACACACCCCGTACTAAGGCACGGTTGCAAGTCTAATTCGGTCGTTGTTGCTGTTTGCAATCGACTTTCTCTTTTTAGTCATATTATAGCCTAGATCTAATTTTGTAGCCATGGTGAGTTCCACCAATTCATTACTTTCAAAATGGTGGATGCAAATTTATGCTTGCTGGAAACTGTTTGGATAAATTTTGACGACCATTCGTAATCTCTTTATCTGGATCAATATTTCATTGAGTAATGTCATATTGTAGGAACTCGTCAATTTACAGTTTAAAATACGTACAGTATACAAAATAATATATTGCATAACGTAAGGCTGAAAAAGATATCATTTCTCATGGAAGGACAGGACGTATAAAGGTTCCGTATTAACGGTATGCTAATTAATAACGTACTCAATGCTTACACGAGATCTTTTAGATTTCTCAGCCTAAGTAAGCCATGCATGTAAACCTGTTTTGCATACCTATATACTTGATTTTATACTTGCTTTATATATTTAGTTTGTTTTATACTTGAGTATGCTTGATTTGGGAGTCGGTATGGGGGTAATTTCATTTAAGGTACCCTACACCAAGAAAGTTAAACTATCTGCAAATACATTAACATGTAAACAGTTCAAATAAGCTTAGCTTGTGATGAGCTTGTGATTTTCTGTTTCCTGTGTTTATTGTAAATCCAAGACCAGATGCAACGAATCTCACTACCATATTTAACACACAGACCAGACACGGCCATTTGTAAAAGTTTGTCGAAAATATGTGTCTGGTTTTAGAAAACCCAGATAGATCACACCCTATCACACCCAATCATACACCAGGTGACATGGTTTAAGGCAAATACACAGATAACAAAATTGAAGCAAAATGCCATCAACATTCACAATTGTGAAATTTGGATTAACTTTCGCAAACGTATTACTGTCGAAACATTTTCTTTTGCATAAGCATACATATTGAATTTATTTTACGCAAAACAGCATAATAATTTATTCCAAAACAGTATTGCTAGATGCACGTACATTTCTCTGACAGGAACATGTCTGATAATGCCATATTTTTTTCTATCTATGAGGGTATATTCAGCGATAAAGAGACGATATTGGCTAGACCTGCAAATTCCGCTACATTTAGTTTGCTCGAGTGCCCCAATTTTTTTCTTTGATTTAGTGACTATTTTATGGTTTGAAATTTATACCATATCGTAGGCATAGGCGTTACCAACCCTTTTATGCAGAAAGCAAAGCTTCTGAAACGTGCATCGTGCACAAAGTTAGTTATTAAAGTTAGCAGCCGTGACTTAATGAAACCGGTTCGCATAACTCAAAGATGTGCTCCACCATGATGGCATGTAATATTTTTTCAAAATGTTGCGAATATCTTATAGTGCTTTTTTCCCCCGAAAAATTTGCATACAGTGGGTTATCCCCTGAAGTGCCATGCAGGGTATGATCAATTTCCTATGCCACTGTTATCATTTTTTATTTATAATTGCAAACGAGAGGCCTGGGGGAAATGTCGTGCCCTTTTTTGGAAGGAAATTCAATTTCGGTGAACATTTGTAGGCAGCTTTAGCATCGTTATTCGTGTAATGGCCCTAGGAGGCACTTGGCGGCGTTTTACGGCCGTTTACCAATGGGCCTCTTGCTGGACATTTCGAACGGACTGACCTGATCTAATGCAGTTTCTCGGTACCAGATGTCCCGGTAGGAAGCTGAAAATGATTTATGTGGCCCAATGCGCCTGTCAGGAATTTTTTTTCTCCCTTGCATAGATGCATGAACTCTTAGCTCTCAAAGAGAAGCATCTTCGTGAGATGTACAGGCTGATTGCAAATATATTTATGCGAAAAGCGAAAAAGTTTTTACCTAGAAGGCGTCGAAAAATCTTTCAATCAAAACATAACTTGGCTTTTACGTTGCATGGTTTTAAGCTCATTAAACAGCAATTTGTAGTAAGAGTCTGTTTGTTGATGGACTTCATTTTCATGATGTTGTTTCTTTTCATTTTTCCCCATTAGTCATGCATCGAACGAAATTGAAAGCTGTCATCACTTCTTGTCGAGAAATCATTTGCTTCAGAAGTTTACAGGGTGATGATAAAGCCCTAAACATTTACAAAAACTAGTTTCACGAAAAGATTTGTGTTACAAGCGCATTTCATTCCATAGCAGATGCATTCATCTTTAGCTGTTCAAGCAAGTCCCGTCCATGGCGTTACTTATATTCTTAAGGCGTTGCATTTTAGACCCACATTTCTGTAAGTAGAATGCCATTTTGGTTTGCCTGACCACGAGCTAGTCTATCATAACATGGCCGGGATAAAATCTGGCGTGTTAGTTAACAGCGTTCCGCCATCGATTTCTGGCTGGTAAATCGGCAATTGATTAACCGGTTGACCTAAGAAAGCAATCAGGATCCGTTTCAAAGTTAATCTGTCAGCAAAAGCCTTTAATTGATTCTATTAATTGCGCCCAATGCCAGAGCCGCCGGATAAGATCTCGGCTCGAAGAGCTAGGGGCCAGTTAATGTCCGGCAGTAAGTATTGGTCGAAATTGATTTGACCGTTTGTGATGGATCTCAATCACTGAAAGCGGCACTTAACGAAAAACAAGCGCCTTCTTGCTTCGGGTGATTGCGATGACGTCTTCCGGTCACTTGGAGCGTCCATCTTACTTAACGAGCCCTAATTACTGATTCGCGACACAATGAAGTTCATTAAGGACAGCAAAAATTGCTTATTAAAAATTGGTTTCTGGTCCATTGTGTTTGGACGTCTATGAAACGAATATTTTTTTTTACATAATATCAAGTGTGGATATACAGAAATTTTATGCTCTTCTCCAAATGTGCACAAAATAAGTAAACTGATGTATTTTGGCTCTACTGGTCTATAATTGGCGATTTGATTTTCCGTTTTTTCTGTCGCTTTTCATATTTTTCGTGTTTTCGTTTTTCTGTGTCTACCCTAACCAAACCTAACAAAAACTAACCTAAAACGCGATTTTTAGTTTAGCTGCCCCTGTGCGGGGCAATCACTGCTAGCCAACTAGCTGTTAGGAGGAAATCACCTCTTATTTTTTAAGGAGGGGATGCAGCAGGGCATAACGCACAGTTTGGCCCAAATCCTTTCCTCCCTCATGGACAGGGATCGGTTAATGTTCTAACCTACAGCCATCTCATGGCGAAAATGACCAATCCAATCGTCCGTTTTATCAAAATCATCGTGGCTGCAGGCGATGAAAATAGACTTCTTTTAGGGCCAAGCACAAATGGAACATAGTGAGATACAAGATGTGTCCAGTTCATTCAGCTGTCATTTTCGAACACTTTGGCCTCTTTGTGATTTACAATAATAAACCGGAATCTTTCTTCGCTGTAAAAACCTCTGTTCGTGGGCACCAACGTAGCTTACTGCCGGTTAGATCTCTGGATTTGTTTAGTCTGTCTTTTGTAATGCACTTTTGTTGATGGCCATATGATGTAGTTGTCTAGGTAATCCCCACCATCTCCCATGTGATGGGATTATACAGGGTGGGACAGAAACAATGCAATGTTTCAAATTTGATGCTGCTTTGACATATTAGAAGATGACCGACCAAAACACATACGAAGAGTAGAGGGGTATCTAGCATTTAGTTTACGTTTGAAACTAGCACATTAGGTGCTCTTGATTCCTACATTTTTGTAAGATTCTACAGGTCAGTTAGTTGCAGTAATGTCAGAGTAAGGTTTGAGAAGAGTTAATTAGACGATTTGCATCATAACAATGTCATTTCTAATTTAACTTACCCTTAACCGCCAGGCAAACTGACAAGATACGAATCTGTAGAAGAATCCTACTCTCTTATAGTGTCTATGCTACAAGGCATATCCCAAAGAAACAGCTTATAATTCTGTAGTATCACTATTGCTGATTATATGAAGTCTTTTGGAACATGCTACCATCATATACCAATCTGTAATACCCTACAAATCCCATTTCTAAATTAGGTTCCATGTTGCAAAGCACTACAAAACTGTAATGCACTCTTACACTTTGCAACTACAAATACCAGTTTATCGCACAATTTGGATCGATTCGTTAGCAAATACTTTTTACCATCAGGGTTTTCGATGCCCACCGTTTAAGGTTTTCGACTGACCGGTGGTCAGACTGGGCAAAAAAATAAAATAAGAAATAAAAAGCGACAAAGTTGACCATGAAAGTGATCCTAATGCACTCTGACAGTAATGGAATAGGTATCCCGAAGAATGAGTTTGCAACCATGGATACTTTCTTTTATGCGCTGACTGACACAGCACGAACACTCCGTGACCTTTTCTTGACCACTCAACGGCATGATACGCCATTATTACATTGCACGTTCGTGTAAAACGAATGGACAATAACCGGATGTCAAACTGATATTAAACCTATAAACCGTCACATTCTAGCGTAGAGAGGACTACGTATTGTTTAGCATGTTTACAATATACTCAGTAGGCATTTTAGACTTAGTGAAATAACTTTGAACTGTTGACAATCATTATTGCTAGTCGCATCTCAGGAAATGTCAACAGAAAAATTATTTATTATGACAGTCTAATGCGAGTGATGATGAAAAGTTTGGATCTTTCTGAATTTCTGTGAGAATTGAGACCAAATATTGGTATGGCATTATTTATTGTTTTTTTTCTTCTTTTTTTACCGATATATAATGAATAGCTTCAGCTAATCAAAAATTAAACAAGATGCATGCTCGAAATATTTTTCTCGCATTCATTCTTTACTGATTCTTTCTCTACTAATATCACGGACGCCTGGGTGGTAGAAGCAAATACGGACATAAATATACATGTGTACGTATGACCTTTGGACCAGAATTGGTCCTAAATTGACCTCTGGCCATATATGCTCATATATGATACATACATTACATCGTTTTACTCCTAGGTGCAGCTTCACAATTTTAGACATTAAATTTCTAGAGACAATTATTGATTGAACGCAAATTCTTCTTTATCTCGTTTAACTGTTAATTATAAAAATCGGAGATTACCATTATCTTACCTTGTACCATTATCCTACCTAATGTGTCTGCAAATGGACTGAAATCTGCTTTGATTCGTTTGCAGATTTAGATTTTTCCTTGAATTTGGATATGAACCCGCGCTTTTGCTGCATGCTCATACTGCAGCTGCTGAGATTGCCTTTGCATTTTCTCTTTGGTGAAGTCGGCAACCTGCACTTTCAGAGTGCACTTAAATCTGCCAGGGTCCTTCGTGTCCAATTTTGCGTGGAAATCAAAGTGAAATTTATACCACAAATGGCTTCTTGAAGTGGACAAAAACACTGAAGAGTGCTCTCGATTTTTTTCTCTATCCGAAAGGAGGTAGTTTACGTATGCAGTAAAAGCTGCCGTTACACGTTATGAGCAATTTTTTGAGTTTCAAGGCAACGAAGGTACATTTAGGCAACATTGCCGAATTGAAAAGTTTTAAGTAAGCCACGCATTTTAGCGCCACTTGCGAATTAGGCAGTGCCAATTAGAAGCAAACAAAGGCAAACCAGTTACCGTAACTTAAAACGGCTAAGGTGTGCACTGTGAAGCCACATTAAAGATTTAGTTACGAATAAAATTTTCAAGAAAAGCATTACTGAAATCTGCTACCATAAATGCCCTGCTCCATCTTAGACACCACGATGGATGAGAAAGCTAATTTCGCCTAACGGCTCGTAGACTGGCAGTGATTGCCTGGCGGTTGGGCAGCTAGATAAATGGTTTTTAGTTCGATGTATATATAGGTTTAATAGATTTTACAACAAAACACAAAGCAAGCAGCAAAAACTATAAATTATATACTGGACATGTAGACTTGAACCTGTGGGGAAGTCTCTAATAATACACAAATTGTTGGCAATGACGAAATAATACCGTAGGGGGACGCGATCCACGTGACCTCCATCAAGTGTGACTATTGGGCAGTGACCATCTGTAATGGGCAAAAGGTGTGGTCGCTGCTCATCAACAATTTCTAATTACAGTACATGTATGATGGAATATGTGACGTCTGTCATGACAGCATTGTAACTCTAAAACCAGTCCTACAAATCTCGATTCTCATATTCAGCCAGTAATGAAGTACATCTCGACTTTGCCAATAGGGAGTTTGGTTTACTGCTCTCTACAGTAATCCTCAAGAGTTTTTGAAATACGCAGTCATCCTGCTTAATTGCGTAGCAGAAATAAAAGTCAGGCTCGATCAGACATAACAAACACGCGGCCGAGTCATCAGATTGCAACTTTGCTTTTCACCTGCCTACACTGCAGCCCACCCCTATTTGGAAAATTCAAAATCGATTGTAACTTTTTTATATTCATAAACATAATCCAAAGGACGATGATTCATTCGATTTGCGGAATGCATCGAGCGGATGGACGTTAGCTGACATTTCTTAAATATTTTGCTTTGTCATTTTCCTTTTATAATTTCTACCAAAACGAGCAATTTAGAAAATTTCATAAGTGCTTGCTGCTGGGGTTGAAAGTAGTAATTTGTTAGCTGACTTCTTAATGCGTTTCGGTCGGTTGCACTGTGCTGTGATAAATTCAATTGTATGGTAAAAGCCCATTTATCTAGTGACAAACAACTCCTAAGTTGCTCGGATATCAGCTTTATATAAGCGTACTTATGGACATACTGTACTTGAAGTATTTCTTGTATGGTTAGACCAGAAGACTGTATGTCCATTCCTAGAACAATAGTCACAATAGTACAGTAGTTAAATTTTACAGAATTTTATTTTCTCTCAAATGTTCACTTTATCATAAATTCGACCTTCGTTTTTAATTATAGTTTCCACAGATGCCATTTTACGTTAAGGTGTGAGCGGTTCATAGCAATTACATATTTTGCGTACATACAGTATGGCATACATGTACGTCCCTGCACCACAGCGTTACATTTTCCAATTAACGAATAACAATTTCTAATATTCGTCATTTTTTTGAATTAGGGGAGATTAGAGTACGTTGCTTTTTATAATCCCAAATACGTGGTTTTAAAAATTAAAGGGATTTTAATTAAATATTTACTCGTTCGTGCTGATAGGTGGATATATTCATTTGTCTGATGTTTGCTCTAGGTCGATGACTGGGAATCCTGTACCTTGGGGAGACATTTAATTGTGTTAAATGCCGTAATTATGGGGCTGCCATGAAATGCATCTGTCACGAAGCACGCCGGGCTTATTAAACAATATGGATTTACTTTTTTTCATAGAACCTGACACATAGGCCACAACTAACACATTCCTCAGTAACGCAGTATTAATAATAGGGGGAGATATGACGTCGGCTAATAACTTGTGAACCTAAGGTATAACTGTGATGAGTTGATTAGCCCAGGTTCAGATCTTAAATGCGATACCATTCTTTCATTATGAAGCTTGCTGGCTTGGTTTGTCTATTAGCAAGATAATATCGTTGCAATATATTATTTTCGTAGGGATCACAGAACATTATTTCCATTGGGATCCACACAATATTGAAAAAGTTATTGGGAAATGTTTGAGTTTCGAACAAACAAAAGAACCACACAAGTGTACATGTTACGAAATGCCCGTTACATGTGATTTTCACCTACAGCAGCCACTTTATTCATAATGCTCTTAAGTAGGCATGTTTCATTTGCGACAAATGCGACTCGCATTAATTTTTCATTTGCAAAAAAAAAATGTTTCTTGCATTAATGCAACCTGAGGTCGTCTAACATCATGTCAGTTTTTATTGTAATTCTTGTGCCTATCTTATTTATACGTTATAAATGAGCGAATAATGCTGCAGCCTATAGCAATTAACGATTATAGAGTAAAGCACGATCCTCCTGGAATCGCCTCCCTGCGGTGCGCTCCAAAAAGCCGAGTTTTTCTTCATTAATGCCAATTTGATGAACAGAGCGAATTAGAGCTCTTAAATCGATTGTTTTTCTTCACTTCAATCTCAACTGCAGTGCCTCAGGAGTGTCAGCTGAGGCTTCATGCAAACGAACTCCACCAATTTTTTATAAGCAATGTTTTTTTCTTTATTAATTATTTATACATTATATGCATTCGAAACCATATAATGATAGAAATTGTTATTCAACCGTGGCGGAGCATTAATGTTCACTTTTATGACATGAATTTACAGCGCCTGCAGCCTACGTGAAAGTTATCCGAACCTGAAATGAAATTGTTGGCTAAATTATTTAATGATTTAGTTCTTTACTTTATGGTATTTTGGACTAAGCACAATGCGAACCGTAATTTAAAAGCACCGACAAGAATGAAGTATTAATTAGATCTGAGTATTTATTCGTCCACAATTCCGATCAAATTCCAGTCATGGAAATGAGTAGATTATTTCGACTTACGAAGTTCAATGATAATATACCGACATTTTTTTGCTCGAAAACTCTATCGAGCTCCTTATCAAAATAAGATTATAGGGTAAACGGCAATCTGCTCACCCAGTTGTAATCAAATAATCGTTAAATACGAGATCGTCATATTCGCCACATAAATATGGCGAATGGCATACTTAAGTGATGGGGTGGGGAAAGGGGTCGCAATGTTTCCGGGAAATCCTGTGTACCTTCAACGGTAACATTTACATAAAAGTCAATCTCGTCGAGTTTTATCTGTTAGTGTACCGCAGGATGATAAAGTCTTCCTGTATTAGACTGGAAATGACACTTAGAAGTTGTAATTTCCGACTTATCGGAGGAGGCGCTGTATTTATACGCTAAGCTGCATTCAGTAGCTGCTCAAGTATGACTCGGGAGACGTACGTCTTGTGTCTGTCCTGCTACCCTTATTTATTGATCGGATCATCTGGCATAAAACTGTCTTTCTTCAAGGAAGTTGCTTGGCAATGTTGCTGGGCGTTCCTGTGCCACCACGTTAAACTTGATCACATGCGAATATGCAGCAGAAGTGATAATGGGCAGGGAAGCGAGTCGTGAATGAGGTATTATTACTCGTTAAATTAAAAAGTATTATGAAAGCTTGCATATCTGACATTAATCACAATTGTTTGCTGAGACTCATTTATTTTGGTAACTTCACGTCAAAATATTCGATGAGATTGATATTATCATGGAAACCTGTAATTTGTTTTTTCTTTATTTTTGCGTTTATAATTGATATTTATGAATGCCAGAATATGGATTCGTTCCAAACAGTCATAATTCATAAACTCTTGCTCTTTTCGTCTCTAGCTAAATTGTCTCATTTTTATGACTGAAATTCAGCTTTCTTTTGATAAAATGTATGTAATATTAATCTTTGTCAGCCATCAAACGCAAGGTTTTATTGATTTCGGAGCAGTCATAAGGTAAATTGATGCATTTGCTACTCAAATGTAGGTCGTTTATTTTAATCATTCCTACTTATTGCTCCTGTATTTTTTAATGAGTCTAATTGATAATTCTAAATGCATATAATATATGTATGAAACACTAGGGATAAATGTTTTGATAGATTCTGTGTGATTTAGCAGTCCGAACAGTTATCAATATTTTTAAATCCAAATACCATTTTGAATTTCCTTTTCGGTGACGCCGAGGCGTTCAATATTCAGTGTAACTGTAAATAACATCACTTACATTGTTAACAATTTCTGCCAACGTTTTCATCCGGGCAATTCAGTCTATTGTACTGTATTAAATGCAATGTATACGCGCGTATCCACCCTCGCTTTTACGGACGAATGATAAATGGGCTAGCTATTACGGGGAACACCATCCATTGTTTTAGGCTTAATTCGAATACGGTAATTAAATTATGAAAAATGGCATCATTAGCAATAATGATGCGGCTTACTATAAAATAATTCATCGATTTTTACGTTACTTACATATAGTTTCTGCTTTTGTGTGACCCTGGAGCATTTTGCTCTGCTCCTTTTCGAGTGATACAGTTTTTTCACTCAAGGTTTTCATTTAATAGCTTTTTGATGCTTTGTTCAATGTCTCGGGCTTCCAGAATAAATAATGACTCCCACCAGTTTTTCGAAATTAAAAGTAACTGCGAAAGAACGAAAGTCAAATAAGAAAACATTTTATACTAGATTGATTAAGTTTCGTTTTGAACGTACATGTAGGGTCCAACGAAATGGGCCAGCAGTTTTTAACCTTTTCCCCCTTTGATAAATGACTGGTATTTCATCATGTGACTCGCAGGATAAAGGATAAGTGCCAACACCGGTTGTAACTTATAACTAATGACCGTATGTAGGAAATACTCTTAGATTGGTAAGGCGAAAGGATAGACACGCAGCTCGATGCTATCAATTTTGTTGCACGTTCGGAAGCAGCAAATGCTGGAATACATATTTACTCATGTTATTTTAGGCGAAACTGTTATGGAAATGGTGTTTTTCTATATGGTTTAGGCTCAGAATTTGTCCCGCTAACATTCAGTGAAGTTTGACCATGCAACCTAAAGCATCCTAAATGCACTCGGTAATTGTCAATGTAAAAGCTCGAAGCTTATTTACACGTATAACGGTTCCTGTCTCTCGATACAAGTATACGTTTACCTTTGATATCATTGAAAATTACCATTCCGAGAATTTCTACGTGCAATTATTTATAGTTATTTCATTCTTGGAAATTAATATGAGGGCCAACAAACCATTTCTATGACCTATAGAAATACAATTAATTGTGCAAAACAACACAATTGCAAGCTTTAATTAAAACTGTGTGCATGAAATACAACTTGAAGATGCACATGTACTTGACGAAGATGAGTATTTCTACTTAATTTCATCTCGAGACATTCCTGGGTTCCCTTTTATAATGACTCCTTGTCAACAGTATCGCTGAATCAATACTAAGCCGCAATTCATTTTTCGTAGATTTTGATGAAGGCATTAAAGAGTCACCTTGATAGGCACTGTCTGAAACTTATTATTTTATCTTCAAATATTTGCTGACTTCATACTTCCTCATCCTCCTTCCTATCCTTCAAAATCAAATTGGAAAGTTTTTATCGAGCTTTTTTCTCTCCCCACTATGGTAAATTAATTTCCAGAAACATCCCACCAATTGAAACCCCTCATCCAATCTGTGCTTCAATCTATTTACTTATCCGCAGATTAGGAAACGTCTATAAAATGTCTATATTGATATTTGATGGGAAATGTGATTTCAATAAGTTGGAGAAGAGGTTTTCATGGCTGTTAACAAGGAGGAGACGAATCGGTCCACTCTATTACATGTGTGGTCTTCTACGTGGGCTATTGTTGGCAACTAGCCTACCCTATTCGAATTTTTCTTGTTGAAAACTAAAAGAAAATGAAAAGAAAGGGATGACCCATTGTCAGATTGATAAATGGTTTTCGTGGAAGTGTTTTTTGCTAGATTTCAGCACTGAATCTTACTTGACCTTAGAAAAATTACGGATGCTAGCTATTCTTTCTCCACTCACCTTTGATAAATGTTGATTTTGCCACATGCATCATAAATTACACCTCTGAAATAATGCTTAAACAGCTTCAATTGAATTGCCAAGGCTACACCGATTCCTGTCTAGACATTGCTAATCAATCACTGAGTCTGTGATCGGGATCTTGAACGAAAACATTTTATTTACTGTGAAATTATTTTATTACATTTTATTTAATTATTGCAAACAACTTTTACAAAACGTTTCGGCAAATTAATGCCTTGCTGAACAAATAGCAAAAATATGATTTTCTATGTTTTTTTGCTAAAGAGCAGGCCAAGACTAGTATAATAGACTAAATCATATTTTCAAAGACGCACATTAATGAGAACCTCATTCCATCAACGAATGAACAGTAGACATATAGGAACATTATGTCTGCTGTTCATTCGTTGATGGAATGAGGTAGATTTGACAATCAAATTATTCTGCTCCATGAACATTCAGGTCATTTTGGAATTAGTTAAAACCGAAATGGATGTGCAGTCTTTTGCGAAATGAATATTGGAATTTTTTAATTTCATAACATGAGCATCCTGCGGTATAATATTCCCTGTTACATTGAATTATGCGACAATTTTATTCTGTGCTGAATTCTGTGCCGGCTACAAGTGATACATCTGATATTAGATGTCTGGTGATATTAGGTGCCATATAAAGTATGGCTTTATCTAATAGTCATAATACATATTTCAAATAAACTATTTATGAATCATGTATGGTTTAATCTATATTGATCCCTTGTATGGTTATTTCAAGATATGGCTATGTAATTATAGTCTTCTGCATGGCCAAAAAAAGGCTCATGCATGCTCATTTATGGCATATACTGTGTATGGCCCCATATCTCACCATATTATACTATTCCACCCGAGAAACACTTAAAATTAATGCGATGTGAATATTATCGTTACCACACGATCATTAATAATTCAAGTATCATTTTGAGAGCAAGTTTCAACTGTGCCCTGTACCGGTAGTTTCCATTAACGTGTAATTATTCTGTTCATTATACAGGTTGGTTTACCACCAAGATCAAATTTTAAAATCATGAAATACAATATTTAGACCGAAATTAAGTAAATGCACCTGCTTATTTTCGTCTTCCGATCCTAGTAGGCGTACATATATGTCTCACCCACTCGTGATGGACGTCATATTTTATTAAATAGTATCGTCATTTCGTTACACGCTATATGCAGGTAATGCTCGACCCATATTTTCCATTATAACCCATAATTTTATTTATTTTCCCCTCCAAAATAAGAAAACACAGAAAGGGCTGATGTACTGTAGGTGTTTTACGCAACATCCTTTTTTGATCACCATGTATGTATTGATTTCTGATCGACCTCGAGCAGCTCCCAATAAGAAATGGATTTGAATAATTAATAAGCTACATAAGTATGTCCATCCGCTTGAAATGATTGCATATATTTTGGCCACAGGGGGCTTTCACTAGTGATATATTCGTGTTTTTTGGATCCTTTGTCCTACTTATTGATTAATACTCAATGGACCAGACAGTACTGTGCTTTTAAGGGGATTATCATTATTAATCTCAACGTACGTTATTATAACTATTAATGATTTACTCGCTGAATTTTCAAAACGCAGGCATGAATTCATTTTATTTATCAAAACGACGATTTTCATGTTAGTTTTAGAGGTTATCACTAAAAGGTTTATCATCATCAATATTAACATCCTAATAGCGAGCCTCGAGGTTTTCATAAAATTATTTATAATGTTTGCTCTATTTTTAATTAATTTATTCCCTGTTTAATACTTGAAAACGTTCACACGATCTATACAGTGTTCCACTAACTGATTATCGACCAATATAAAATACTTCGGAAATCTGACAAACAAATCGACCATGGAACACCAAAATACATGTACATATTATCTAAATGGCATTTAAACCTTCATGTCTTAATATTTTCAATTCCGACATTTTAAATTTTTAGACGGATAAGTGTAAATACGGTCCATTTAGCATTAGAAAACATTTTCATGAATTTAAATCGAATTTCTGGTTTCGTAGCATTATGGTTTAGCATGTCCATGAAACCATTCAGTCACTCTGTAGGTACCAATCCTCAGAATACTGTATGATACTGAATCCATATCTGGAATTCTTGAGAAATTGCCCGTGAGTTTTGCGAATTTCAGAAAATAATTGAGGAGCTATGTTGGTAATAACATAATAACGTAACATAATTTGATAAATGTTTTAAACGTGGTGTTATTTACATTGTAACATGGTAAAAAAAATTATGACAGCGGTTGTCGTGCGTTATTCCTTGCGATGGGTGTTCCGAAAACAGCCATCGATTTTTAGTTCAAAAAGTTAGGGATTGATGTCGTAGTCGGATATTGAAAGTTTAATCAAACACCTTGACAAATGTCACCAGCAGCTCGATCTTTTTTTTTGTTCAAATTTAGCCCTAGAATTTCCTGATTTTCAAGTAAGTATAAGAAGCACGAGGAGAGATAATGCTATGCTTCTAAATAATCGATGTCTAATTGTCGATGTATAAATAATGGGATCCGTGCATGCATCCCGGTTTGTTTGAAATCAGAAATCCTAAAATAGCTGCAATTTTTGTCCGCTTCTACCAACTCATACTCTTTTGTGCTATATCTCGATGGAATAAATGGATAGCAGTCCCACACATTCAAATGGGCCAATTAGCGCTCCTCCAACTGGTGAAAATGCTGCTCTTAAGTCAGGCATGAAATTTGCCACTTCACATGCAATTCAGCGTGAATTTCAATCACTTCTTCCTCTTCTTCGATGTTGCCATCTAACTTAAATTCAGTTTATGCATCCCAAATCTCATATCCCCTGACATTGACATCGGAAAGACTCAAAACAAATAAATCCAAATAAATGTGTAAAAACGACTTCACAAACAACCCTTTCGATTCAATTAATTTCTTAATCCACGACTAGAATCCAACTTTCACCGTTCATGTTTGCTTAACTGAAAATTTCTCCCAGATTCTTTTGAATTTAATATACAGGGTGACCATGAAGTCATACCCTCATTACATAAAATAATTTTATAAAGATTGTGACAGTAACACGGATCATATTTTGAAATAAGGTAAAAACAGGGAGGTTTTTACCTTATGTGCTATGGTACAATTTAGCATGATACCAAATCATAGATCAGTATTAACCGCCATTTGAAACGGTGATTTTCACATTGTAGAAAATATATCACCCTTACGTAATTGTTCTCATGATACGAGTGGGCATCTTAGGGGTTTCTATATTCGATTTTAGCGATAATATCACAAATCTGAACAAATTACATGCATTTAAATACTTTACAAGTTCATATGCCTTTTTCCACAATTTGCTCTTTGTTAACTGTAGTTTGTTAAATTAAATCTTTAACGAAGGGAAGAACTTTATGCTCACCCTGTAGTGTCTATGATGAACCATACGGTGGTCTATTATGATTCTTATATAATTTTGGAAATCTAATTTCAATGCAATTCGACTTGCTAAACACTCGAATGAATCCGGCGAAGATCTAATATTCTCCTCCAATGCATTTCTTCCCCTTCGGAACGTCTCCGATTTGCATTTATATCGTTGACTCATTAAAAATGGAAATACAAATTTAATTAAGTTCTTTTATTTGATTTTTCCAACATGCTTACAGCCTGTATTCAAACATCTCATCATGCAATACTCATTGAATGCAGTTGTTGCCTTATCGCCTTCAGCTCGTTCTGTTCATTGGAGCAGCATTTTGGCATCAAACCAATTTGGCTGCCTGCAATGGCGGTGCTCATCACTATTTTTTTTTTTAACCTGAGATTCCAATGTACGTTGTAGACGCATAGCGTATGGATAGAAAATTCGTAATTGTATAATAATAGTGGCGGTGGATAGGAGCTGATGGGAAAATCACAGCTGCTGTAGCCAGTTTGGTGCAGATTGCAATAATTTGAACAAGCCGATATTAAAAAAGATCGACCTTTAAAATACATTTATAAAATATACTATACAGCGTGAGTCAAAAATGTGTCCCAAGTTGCTCAAAACCAGAAATATGGCAAAAAGTGATAATGGTGGTGTTCCTCTAAAACTGGGGACTGGTTTTCCTTCAAACGAAAAAAAAATCTTTAAATTATTCAGTCAGCGGTGCACTCATCGGTTCTACAGCGTGATGCTCATAAATAGTTAAGTCGAAGTCGCAAACCACGCTGTCTACATTGACTTTTCACGTAAAAAGTCCCGATTTTTGTCCCTATCACCAGCTTAATTTATCCCCATCTTAGCCAACCCTTCCAGCGTGGCGAGTGTTGCTGGACTGATAACGTGTACTTGATGGGCTTGCCATGTTTGATTAACACTTGACACGCCATTTCAATGTACTCTTTTTTCGTTGATTTTCAACATCGATGAGCGATCGTCTTTCGTGGCCGATCGTCACTCGAGACACATGTACTTCCGGTTGATAAAAAATGTCCTTTTGTCGTGTCACTCCTTCATGTCCTTCCCACCAGGATGTGAAAAATGAGGATGAGCTTGCCTCTGGGCTCTAAAATAACTCACGGTGAATCCCCTGGTTGCCACTCGCTTAAATCTCCATCCATTATCCCACATTTCTTGGTTTGATTTCCGACATGTTCATACTTGTTATGAGGACACAATAAGAAACGGAAGACAGCGAATTAAGGCTCGTGTCTACAGAACACGTGGTGCAATATGAAGCTGACAGTGACAGAACAGCAAAATAGAGCGAGATCTGAAAGCCCTGCACTAATTTTGGAAAATGTAGAAATCTTACTCTTAGTTGTTTCCTAAAAAAATTATGGAAATTGCTTAGACAGACTGCGATGTTTGCTTTGGTTACGAATGACTTCAATAACTGGATACATGTTCATGATTATTGTTACTCTGTTGTGATTTTCATCGTATGTAACTTGTTCGACAATGTTCGTAAGTGCATATGACAAAAAATCTCTGTAGATCTCTCTGCACGGAAATTTAATTTGCTGCTTTTGTCTTGAAAATGATTTTTCATTGGCTTTTCAGTGTTCCTCTTCGAAATTTGTATGGTTCTTTGGCTGTACAAACATTCCAGACGAGTACCGTCTGTTCTAGTTTTTTCCTGAAAATTGATCATTTCTGAACGTTTTTATTGAATTTGCATATCTGCCTGTCAGTGTTTTGAGCAGCTTATCCCCATCATAGATTTGCATAAAAAACATGTATTTTTTGTCTATCGCGAGCGCGTTTTTGAGAAGCCGTGCAAATTTCGTGTTTTTTTATTTTGACTGACAGTGTAGAGCAACATCATAAACATTGAATGTTTTTGTCGCCTTTCAAAACTCGATCCATGAATCTTTTATGTACTGGTGCCAAAACAAATAGGGGGTCGCTAAACATTCATGAGAACAGACCTAGAGGCATGTCGGGCCTAACGTAAACTCGATAAAATGTGTTGTTCTCCGATTTTTATATTAATGGAATTTGACGTTACTCTCCATACAATTTGAATTTCCTAAAACCATGCTTCAGTCATTCCAAGGGCGAAAGTGAGTACGACTAACACTTAACACATCTCCATAACCATCGCATATTGTTTTAGGCAAAAACTGAGGCAGTATACAAGTATTTTGCTCTTAGGCCTTACGGTAACGATTTCTGGTTTTTGTGACTGTTGGTCAGCTAACAAAAGAAATACGATTTATGGTTGGTTTAGTTTAGGTTAAGTTAGATATGATTCGCGTAAACACAACAAAAGGATTGATTGCAACCCATTTTTGCCTCTGTTTAATGAACAGAACAGGAATGCAGTCCAACTGATGCAAGACTGGATCTGTTTATGTGAATGCGAATAAATCGAGACAAAACATGACTTTAAGCACATGACAATCGTTGACAGTAGCACCACCTGGTTGCCTTCTTGGTGTCTATTGTAGGAGGAAATGGGATTTTCCCCGTGGAGGAAATTGGTTTCCCCGCTGATAAAACCTACGTGTATTTTAAATATGAAAGCGAGAATTTTCACCGTGGTAAGATGCTGCCAATCGAGAGAGCGGTTCGATGGTAAGACCTGTCAGAAGAGGAAATGGGATTTTGGGCAGTGATAACCCACGCAGAAAAAGTGAAACTTTAGTGTTACATCATTGCCACACGTTTCCTGCATCGACTTCCCAAGTAGATGTAATTCTTTACAAATGTTTCCCTCGGATAATGATGAGTGAATTACTAATAGTGCTGACAGTCAGCACTTGTTCTCCAATTCTGAAATAATCACTCACCTTGTTCGCACCAGATGGTTGTACATATTCGGATATTCGGGAATGACATTTTGGATGCAAAAATAGGAATTGTAGTTTTCCCAATTTCTGTTGTCTGTACTAATCCGTGCCGATCGATTGTTGCTCGTTGGCGATGATAAAGAATTTCATCTCGGATTGTCATTGGAAGGACAGACGACCTTTTATTGACCTATTATTGACATCGAACACTGCGCGTTTTTCGTAATATTCTTCCTCGGTGAAGTTCGTAAAGGTTAAGGCGAAGGGACTGTTTGGTCTTGGGATTTAAAGATCATACCGAGGTCCATTACGGAGACCCTTACATCTTGTATACACAACTGAAAAAGATTGATTTTCAGAAGCAGATTTTTATTGAAGTTAGAAATTCAACTTCCATGATGTAAACGTAGTCTGGGAAAGCCTTCCTAGCTACGCTCTATCCCATATGCTCCGACATAAAATTTAAATCCCAGAACGTAATAAATTTAAAAGAAATGCCTCAAAGTCAGTTAATTACCATATGGAAAATAATTAGCTGAAGTTTTACCGGCGTGTCACGTGTGTGTGGGATTTTGTAATGAGGACGTAAAGGCAGGATGCACTTGTTGAGAATCGGTAAATCGATTAAATAGCGTCTCATTTCTTCAATTAAATCAGTGTAAATTAATTATCATTAAATTTGAAAAGAAATCAGCCCGCTGCGCGAATAAATATTGCATGAAACAGCTTAAGGCGTTAATAATGTCATGCCATGATAACTAAAACACTGTCAAACGAAGACCAGAAACTAACGACCGACATCAGTTATCCAACATTGATAAAAGCATTATGTGCAGTCTATTATATCCAGCAATCAGCATTGATGAAGGATTACAGGGTGGTCATAAGGTGATACCCTTATGTTATAGGTACAGGAAAAAAGTTTTGGAAAAAGGTAGAAGAGCGCCTACAGTTTTTTCATTTCATAAATATGGTCACTGACATCATGTGACCAAATTGCCAAGCAGTTTTAAGCGCAGTTTCTGTAGGTGATTTTCTATTTGAATTTAATTGGTATCACGATAAGCTTTATCAGATGACATTCTGAGATTTTGCATGCTAAGGTGAATAGTTTTTTTCTGCAACTTTTTGTATCGACGTAAAGCCTTTATGATCACCCTGTGTATTTGTTAAGTGTACTTTATTGTAGTTTTGTTAGGTATATACTGTAAGGTAACATTTTTGCATATCCACTACTGCGAAGCTTATTGTTTGCAACTGGTCATATTGAGAATTTATGAAGTACTTTATACGGTTGCATGGCTTCCAGTGTGCCACTTTCCCTTATATTGTGCTTTTGTGGATTAAAGAATCTTACGAAAGAAGCCGTTAGTCGTCTCTAGGGGAAAATATCTGGTCCATATCCAGGACTGTAGCGAACTATGTTGAACTTTGCGATAAGATGCATGCAGGTAGACATAATGGTTGCTGTACTTTGGTCACGTGCGTCATTCGCAATCAATTCAATTAGTTAATGGAAAAAGCCTAGCAAAACTACTTTCATCAATACACATCCAGGATATCCGTCCAAGTGAATAAATGCATTTTACTGCAGTGATGCATTTTTAAATACGTACCTGCTGCAAGTTAGAACTTCCTGGTTTGTTTCTTATTTTTCCAGATCCAGGACATGTTCACTTTCTATACAGTCTCAATCAATATTTTATTTTGGCAGACATTTGGCAATACGTCTAAATGAACCAGCGTCATGCGTTATATAATGTGTTGAAACCACTTCTAGATAAATACTTTTCATTAAAAAATTTTTTTTGTCAATTATAACTACAAAGTTATAATGCGAAATGCTCCACAGTGCTAATTAAAGCATTCATCATTCAAAAATATAAAGCTTAGTAAAGATTATAAGTTACAGCTCCACATTCCATATGAACCAAATACATAAGATAGAAAGCTTTAGGAATTCTTCTACCATTTTTCTAAAAACGTTTCCTGATAACTCCTTAAAGTGGTTTATGAGCACCCTGTACTTATCACTTTCTGTGCACTCAGCTTCATGGTTTTAATCCTGTTTCAGTAGCATGCAGCCACTGTATTCAGAAAAGATTATATGGATGTTTTGCCTCGAATCTGTCATAAATTCTCCACCGGTTGCTCGCATTTCCTCAATCTACAATGAATGATGGCTCGTACATGCAGTGTAGTTCCATCAAACTCTTCTCTCCAGAAAATCAGCTTGCCAATGTGTAGAAGTAGTCCCCTAATGCATCTCTGAAACAAAGCAATTAAATAATGCCCCAAATTCCCCAGCGGCATTGCAGCCTAAATTATTGATGAAGATTAGGAGTGCCAGCCAGAGGAAGCTTACTGTGGTGGCAGAAATTGTGAATTTCGTTGAATTAGGTATATCTTTTTCCACTTTTCAGTGAAAATGTACATGTACGTGGATATACAATGGTATCGTCATGGGGTGGGGGATATTGTTCTCTCGACAAACCAACTAAGATTCTAAAATCTTTAAATTGTAAATCCTTGTTTTCCAAATGGAGAAGCCCTCACAATTCCAAGTAATGATGGCTGCATTTTTTATTGGTTTTATCAACTATAATGTGCATCCCTACTCTTATGATAGAGATATATATACAGTACATGTATCCACCCACATGTATTGGTCATTTTCTTTTTTTTTTCTTGACCAGTGCGGTCAAAACCAAGTAAGTAGTGTATAGGCTCGGTAATTTCACCCCTGATTGAAACCTAATTCCTACATTATAAAGCTGCCCTCATCCATCAAAACAGACAAAAGATGGGATCCAAAGTAACTCGGTTCCATTACGACGATAGGGGCCCTTGGGGGAATCTTGCCATTTCGTATCGAAGCACGAACCCACGGATGCGAAGCTTTCTGGGAATAAGTCGCATTTTTGTAAACATATGTTGTTTCTTTTTCCAAGTGCAAGGTGTCCTACGAGCTTGTACGACTTAAACCAATGTGAAGGCAGACAATGTAACAGATCGTATGCTCACTTTTGTGTTTCGGTCACATTTCGTATTCCATCAGCAATTATTTGCTTCAAAAAGACTCGGTTTTATAATAAGGCAATGTTTGACAAAAACCAAACGCTAAATTCAGCGCAGTGACCACTGTTGGCGAAAATATTCTGTGTGATATGGGAACGAAATCCGTACGCCAATCTATTAGGACTTTGTCATCTCAATAATAAAATATATCTAAGTGTGTCTATATGGGCGTGTGTTCATATCGGTGTGTAACAATAATACAAGTAGATTTTGTCTATATAGTTATTCCTAATAGCGACGTACTGTACTTTTATTCAAGTGTCTAATATTGTTTAACATTTTTCTTTACAGGTAAGTTCTTACTGAAAATAATGGTCTTTCTTTGTTTTTACTTGGTAAGTGACCATCTGAAATCTTAGTTTAAGACAATACGCATGAATTAATAATAAAAGTCTCACAGTATTCACAACACTTCATTAAAAAAATTAAAGAATTGCAATGACCGTATGTCGGAAAAAGGCAAACGAACTAATGAAGTATTTTATTTCATGCAATTTGTTCACTGGTAATGCCAGCAGGCGGATCTGCAACCACCGGATCGTATTTTATAGTTTTTGTAGAATTTGGTCCTGGTAATTCTAACAGTTTTGGAATGAATTTTTGTAATGATGAGTGGGACTTTTATGACGTCACTTTTAAAGTACATAATTAACTGGTCCGATGTCTAAACACAAGGTTTAATTACACTGTAGAAACTTGTAATTTGCCACACTCGAACATGTCTATATTTATTGGAAAAGAAATTCTTCTCTCAGTCTGGAATTTCTCTCGGCTCGTTGAGTCCACGTTAGACGCGTGTGTTTGCGGTTGTTAGGGCCAGGATTTTTTTTGGTCGGAATGTTTCGAGTTTACTTATTACTTCTGGTCATCAGGACCTTTACCGAACTATGCCATTCATTACTGCCACGCTTTGTTTCTGTATCAGAATTTGATCAGCGCAATTAATTTTAAAAGTGTCTTTCCACGTGTCATCCCACCACCAATAACACCTCGTTGATGGGATAGAGCACAATATGGCTGAATTAGGCCTTAGTTCTCATTGATTTCCCACATCGCCTCGGATATTTTATCTCTGAACGGTCACCATGACGCCCAAATCAATTGTTTCATCCACGAGGTCCAATTTGCTCCAAGCTGGAATTAAGAGTGCCCTGTTAGCACAAGGGCAGTGCGTTATTGCTTGAATTTCACTATGTTGTTTGTGCCGCATGCTCATTGCACCTAGAAAATGAAAATAAGAGCGACACGTTGAGGCATAAAAAAGTGGAAAATGGGATATATGGGTGATGGACCAAGGGCACCTTCCGGCTCTGGAGACCTTCTTGCATATCCCTAGGCAACGCTTATTCAACTACATCCCAATAATCTAATCTCCGACGTTCGGATATTCAATTCGATCCAAAGTTTGGTCGTGAAAATGTCTTTCTTCCTTCAATCCTTGCTCTTGCTGAACCGTGCAATTTGCTTTCTTTTTTGCCGTTTTTGGGAGCATCGGCCCCTATAGGAAGAGAAAACTTAGGTTTTGGGAGTTCGTTTTTCTAAGAAAGCGGATTTGGTATTCACGCTGTCAGGTTTCGAAGGATCCTCACTCTGAACGTATGAAAGGGAATGCATTTCAGGCGATTTACTATTTTATCATGAGGGCAGTGAGATATAGACGGGCTTTATTTACCAGCGTTTTATTCCCGGAAAACTACGTGTGCAAAGAGATTTTAAGCCACCCCCACCCCTAGTTCACCGAAAAATTGATCAGTTGACAAGCTGAAAATGACAATATCCTCAAACAGGATGAGATATCTGTCCACGATGGCTTACATAGTAGCATCAGTTTCGCAAATGGTTTTGACTGAGCTACTGCAAAGATCAGATCCTAATGCGCCATGGACGCCATGAGAAAGTGGACCTGGCGGATTGCGTCTAAATAAAGAAATTATTTTTGGGAAAGTGTAGTTTAGGTCAAGTTAGGCACAACGAACACAAAAATATGAGAATAATGACAAATTTCTACAGCTAGGACAGGTGCCATTCTTGTAGATCAGACAAGTAAGGCTGGAATATAAAGATGTTGTGCACATTTGGAGCAAGTTCTAATCTGCAGACATGATTATCCTGATTATTATTGTTGTTATTTCATGATTTTCTGAGTGTCGATCGTACATTGTTTGTTTTTGATTGAGGCAAAAGCAACTAAAAATTGTCATTGGTTTCCTATACATAGGCAAACACTGCTAGCACTGTTAGCACTGTTTGCCGATGTATAGGGGACCAATGCCATTTTTTGCTAACTTTACTGTACAGCTGTACCTCTTTACAGATGCCAAAAAATCAAACATGAAGTTGCAATTTGGAGACTCGTACAGTAATGCATTACATTTAGTATTTTATAATTAGTCGTGCCACGCGTTTTAAGTACATGTATGTTGAAAGAGTATGTATCGGTCAGTTTAATCAATTTATCCTGACATCAGCAATTGCAGGTCACTTACAGGTTTCATATGTAACAAAACTTTACATTGTATTCTTCAATATTTCTACAGATAGATCTGGGTGAGATCTGACGATGTCGAGAGTTAAATAACGGCTGGTAAGCCGGTGGAAGTTGGGAGATTTGGCTTTGTGATGTTTTCCAGAAACCCTGGTTTGTGCTCGCAAAATTGGATGTTCTGTATATGTGATACAGCAGACTTCTTGGCAAAAGTGAATCGCGTAAACTTTAAGCGGCACCATTACTTTGCACACCAAAAACTGCTCTTGACGTTAATAAAGGAGGTTTAGGCCATGGCCTACCCTATAAATACGCATTTAACAAGTCCTGTCAGAAACCTAAAGAGCGTGCAAATACTACCCATAAATCTGCAGGCTAAATCTTGGTTCTCGTTGTGCGCAGTAGTTATTACGACCATGGTCGAAACATTTTGTTCTGGTAGCTGTAAGTAGCATTGAAGGAACTCTCAAGTTCTACATAACTTTGACTACTGCTGCATTGTTTATTCTATGGGTTTTGAATTTGAATTTCAAAGGATGAGTATACGGCATTAATGCCTTCTAGCCAATTCATCATTTCTGTTGAAAGTTCTTATGGTCCTTGAACGGTTGCCGCATTGACGTATCATGCACGCTGTATATCCAGAATATATGTTTATTAATTGGATCAACATCGGTTTGTGTATTGACTTCGTAGCATTGATGGAATATGAGAACAAAGCCGCTGTAAACAAAAGCTGTTTGAAAACTGTTTGGTATGACTGGTGCCTTTGATTCTCCCCTCGCCGTTCATCAATATATTTGTTCGTGTAAATGCGAACGTATAGAGAGAAAATATGCTTGTGTTTCTTCATCCAGCGGCTCTTCGTGATAACGTTTCAATATTAATGTTTCGGCGTGTTCATTACGAGATAGCTGAAAATGAAGCCGAGTTATAATAGCAAAACGACAGCTTCTTCGCTGGAAATAATTACCGGCTCGGCCATTTGCGCCTAATGAAAATCCTCTAAATTGACACATAAGTACGTGATTACAATCTGGCTAATGGCGGCGTTTATTCGATTCAATTTCAATCGTAAGATTTTGCTAAATAATGGACGGCAGGAGAGAGAGAGCCTGTAACACGTATAATGTTATTTGTGACGTGTAACATAAACAGCTTTAGCATTGACCACGTCATATAGTTATTTCAGATTCGCCAAATTTGAAAAATGGCTGTTAGGTTTCTCCTAACGACATATTCTGGCAGTGATTGCTTCTCATACATGTATGGGGCAACTGTGATCAGACAATAGCTGTACATGTCTCCTCAAGTCAAGTAAAGGAGGTTAAATAGGCTCGCATGTACGACTTACTTTGATTGAGGAATCTTGAAGTCTGCGTGCGAACATGATGTACTTTTTGTCGTTGAGGAAATTACAGACATTTACTTATTTAAAAAAAAATGGATAACGTACATTAGTAAGACATTGTTTCGAAATTGTACTTGTCACGCAGGTAGAGGTCATATGACGATCACGGGGCAAGAATGCTTTTGATATTCGATCTCTGCTCCTTTTAAGTTCCTGGGAAAACTGCTCAATTATCTGGTTGGCGCGCAGCTGACGTTAGTTCCCCTCGCATCTACCGATAATATTTTGCGAAAAATGGTTGGCCGTTTAGAAAATGAGGTGAAAGGGTTAATAGTTATGGCGCCGTTGATGGGAAGTCGGAATCTCGTGTGAATCTCCTTGTGAAGCGCCCCTCGCCAGGGAGCGCCATTGGCCATTTGAACGCCATGGGTCACGTGAGGTGGAAATGGACCTTTTTTATTCCATAGTTTGGTCGTCGATCGTTTTAAAAGTTTCATTTGTTCTTGGTTGGACGTTGGAAAATTGCCAGCGCAGCTCCGCTTGGCCACTGGCTGACCCTCGATGATGACCAATGAAGCCATGCAGAAATCGAAGGCGTCCCCAGGGGCCAAATGAGCCCATTTGGGGGCCCTTATATGTCGTTAGGGCCCCCCAAATGGAAGGGGCTGGCTGCGGAGAAGCACGAGTGAGGTGGGCCCATTAACGCGATGGCCGCTGTCTTTTATATCGTGGCGATGGCTATTTTATGGTCATTTCACATATTCCGCCAAAGAGGGATCAATTCGCCTTTCTGGGCTTTTATCCCCAAAGAGGAAATTGCGAGGCGTCGCACTCCGTTTCATCTTCTATTTATCCTCCGTGGCCATTCGTGTCCGACCCCTTGTATGTTATGGACGGCCCTGATGAGAGAAATTTGATTTAGACACCTTTGGTTGGGTCTCGGCTATTTGACAGTGGGGCTGGGAAGCTCTGATTAGAGAAACTGATTCTTTGTTCGGTGGTTTTCAGCTATTCGACAATGGCCCGAGATCGGATGTAATTCGGTATTGTCCCTGTTTAGGCATGTACTCTGTAAGAAATCGGGCTTCTCCTACCGGCTCGTACGCTTGCTGTGATTGCCTGCTGGCCCAAAGCAGTCAAATCTGAAATTACATTAGGTAACTTTGAACTAGGTTATGTGCAGTCGTTGTTATGTTAGTGCAGTAATAGGCAAACCCTCGTTAAACTAACAGCATACTTTTCAAACGTTGATTACACTGTACCGACATAGGTATATGTAGATCTGCTGTTGTAAATTGCACTAAAATTGTATGGGAAAAAATGGCGTGGAGGTAAACATGCCTATTAAGTAGAACAAAAAAAAATTATTATTATTGTTATTCACCCTACCGACGCAACACCTTGTAATAGACGTAATCTTATATTACTTTCGTCGTGTTTTTGTGTCCATACCAAGCGTGTATTTGCATTACACATACCACAATGCCATTGCAATACAATGTTTGATTCGTCTTAATTACGTCCACGAAATAGGCAGATCGATGCAATTTACGTTGTTTCATTAGATTTAAACCTTAATGCTATCGCTATACAGCATTACTAGCAATGGTTTAGCAGCAAGTTTGTATCAGTATGGTTGCTCATAAATTCCTGTTCATAAGTGCTGTTTTGAGTAAATCCAGCTTAAGTCCTTGCGCCCCTGATTGCGTCTATGCTCTGTGATGTGATTTTTCACTCATCTTCGTGCCAGTCACATCGAGACCATACAAATATTGTACTGAGCTAGGCATTGTGACAGACCTTTTTTTTACAACTAACGTCCATTATGTTTCGTTTTATTACTCTGTACTACCTGGAATTACAACAGTTTAGGGCGCAAAATTAATGTTGGAGAGTTTTATTATTAACATTTCTTAGAAATGGACGCTGTTAATGAACGTGTTATTGGATGAAACGTTAGGCGATGGATTAATTACTTGAGAGAGGAATAGCAACTACCGTATATATGGGTGGGACATACACTGTTTACAGCTAGGGATATTACAGGGTCTAATTTACTTTGTTCTGAAACCCACAGTTAACAACTCTCAAGTAGCTCTTTCGTGATCTCGACTTTAAGTATGAACGTCTCGAATAGAGGAATATAGAGTTAAGAATGATAAAAAATGGATGCAAGTTGATCCTTGAAATCGATCAGTACTTTTTTCAAAAGCTCTTCCTATTGAATTTTGAAGATTTCATCTCGCAGGAACGATGCCAGTCTCTCGGCGAAATTATTCATTTATGCTTCGATAGTTTTCCAGCTCCCGGATTGTGGTTTTAGCTTCATTGTCTTTGCAAAAAAAAATCGTAACGAGATTTTCAGTCTGTGCATATGACCCTCATAAAATTCATCGAAAGAGCCGTATTAAAGCTAAGAACTATAACGTCTTAAAACCCAAAATTACAAGTTTAGTTGGTCAGCAGTTTTTAACTTTTGAGTCAAAACGAGCATCTGACATGATTATTATCGTGAATTTTACAGTCTGCAACGAATTTCAAAGCCACTCAAGGACCTACTGGAAAAATGTAGTATATCTTTGGTGTATGAACCATTTAAACAAAATATTCTTCAAGCTCGTCATGCATTAAATTGTAGATACTTTCCATGGTAGTCCTACGGTTATACGGTCATCTGTAAAGTGATATTGCCTTGCTGATGGTAATAATTCATTCAGTATAAATTTCAGGAAAACCGTAATAAAATGTATGATTGAATTTGAGGCAGGCAATCTTATTAATACTGATATTCTAGCCAGGGTTATGTGGCCTGCATGGCTTGGACTCGAAGACCAAAATGCCCTCTTTGAGTATTTCTGGAAGCATGTTGTTTTATTTCACAAATGTCAATAAAAAGCAGATGCTAATGGCGTTTGGAAAGTTCTTCGCTGCATCCAGGGCTTCCACGACGTGCAATAAATTTCAACTGTCTTATGCTCATATCAGATAAAGTTTATAAAGTGGCCAATAAACGTTATTTGGTATTCATTTTGTTGTCGTCTAAGTGCTTCGTTGAAGTACGGCAAAGGGCTTTTGCAAGATATTGAATGTGTGGTCAGAGTTATAAAACTGGCAGTTTCATCTCGGCAACGTTTTTATTTATTTCATTTTTGTTGCCATCCGCTCGAACATCGTGTTTTACGACAGTCCATGGCATAAAAGGCCTTTATTTTGATGTAAATTCACTTATTTTTATCCCTTTCGTCTGAGCGTAGTGCGCATCACAGATGCAGAAAAAAATGACCCGAATTGACATAGCCTGTGCTATTTTCGGGTTAAAAGTTATGTCCTTCAATACATCTATACAGTATACAATATAGAATAAAAACATATCACAGAATGAAAACAAGTTATTACAACAGTTGGAGAACGACACACAATAATATTACAGGGTGACCATGCAGCTCTTCACTCATTACAAATAATACGTTGGATAAAAATCTGACCAAATTTTGGAAATTTGGTTCTTGTCTACAGTTTTTTATGTCTTTAATTATTTGTCTCATCACTCCAACAGTTTTTTAAATTAATGTTTGTTTATCAAATGTATATTGATCGATTCCATCTTTACACTATTTTTCAAATTACTACCCATGAAACATTTTTATGTCATAAGAAGAGCATATTCTTGCAACGACCATTACGTTGAAACATCATGAGAATGTAG
>JAQFYZ010000716.1:0-34828 GCA_034695085.1 Cylindroiulus punctatus | reverse complement strand
ATCTGAATTTAAGATGGCCATCTTTTTAAGATACCATTACCTGGCAGACCTAAGAGAAAATTATCTGAAATGTAGATGGCCATCTTGTTTTAAAATGCATCTAATTCCATGAATTAGATGTTTCAATTTGCAGTGTACTTACCAAATTGCCAATCACAGTCTGCAAACAATCTTAGGTGACTTGCTACTGTGTGGAGCTAGGCCACAGTGCACAAATGTGGTCAGTGCCACAGGTATGAAGTGAGGATAGGGTTTATGTGGCTATCAAACTCTTGCATCGATCGGATCTTCGCCCAAATGTGCCCAATATCTTTGATGTCTGTAGAAGACGGTTGCCATGATTTGAACTTTTTTGAGTGCAAGAATACAATAATGTCGCCATCTATGTATTGGTTTATGACAATTCGTTCTCTTGAATGAGACGAACAGATGTTCGAACGAAAGGAGACCTAGCTTGGACTACAATTCCCGACTTGCAGAATGAAAATTCATCGATCTGACTTCGTCTCTTGCATTTGTAGATAAACCTAGACCAAGAAACCAGAAAACAATCTGTTTTACTCGGTGGGAATGTGATCAGACCCAGTGTTGAGAGATAGTGGCCATTCAGTGACAGTGCATGGGTTGATCCAGCTTGGTTTTACAGTCCTTGTAGGGCAGCCATTTTATTTGTTTCGCTCCATAAGCGAACTCGTTTTTTTGTTTTTTTAAATTGCATTTGCTAGAGTTGGACTTGAATATATGTGGCCTTTCGACACATTTTACATGTACTTTAGCAATAAGGAGAAAACTGAACAATTTTGATTCCTCCTTTTTGGAGAACACCGGTTGGTATGAATAAAATATGTAAGAACAACTATGCTCCAAATTTTAAACTTGAAGGTGCTTGAAATATGCTCTAGAACTGTGTTACTTTCAAACGTCAGGCAAGTTGGAAATTTCATTTTAGGGGAAACTGTTTGCTCTGATTTGTTTATTGTCCTCTGCATGCAATCCCAAATAGTATCTTTTCCGTATGATCTGCTCAAAATTACAAATTTAGTCATTGGCTTCAGCTGTTTTGTGTTTCAAAAATGAAATACGAGTTTTAAAAATGAAATTTCTATAATCCTACACAAATCATCCCTGGGCAGGTGGGTGATCATCATCCCATTCCGGATTGGCAGATGCAATATCTCAGGTGGTTGGTTCGCAGTGGACCCCATGCATTACAAACCGATGCTCTTCAGAACTTGTTCAGAAGCAATATTACAATAAAAATGTTTTCTGGGTGCCTTCCGCCTGCTATTCTCCAGAAAATCACCGGCTCTTGTTTCAAGAATAATAAACTTCGGAAGTTGGTTGAGGACCAGCGCTCGAATATGTTTATTGCAAATTTGCAAGGGTGGGCCTAGGCGCAAAAGGCAATTACACGCGTATCTCTACGCTTGCACTGCGACCTGACCTCAACGTATTTGATTGATATTCCTGGCTGGCAAAAAACATAGCCAGGATTTGCATGATTCAACATATTTTCGGCGTTGGAATCCTTCGTACGTGTATACGCCAGAAAGAACAACGTCCAATATTTATTGTTAAGTGGGTGCCTGGGTGACTTTGTAGAAATAAACAAAGTAGTAGTGGCGTGAAAAATTACCGAAAGTGGTTTCCTATAACCCGTGCCATACAACAGTGGTTTTTTTTTTCTAGAGTTTCATAATTTTCGATTCCACTCTTCCTACACTTTATAATTCTTACGAACTTTCAACGAACAAATATCATTACGTTGCAGTTGACTGCTTTATACGCTTGTAAATATGAGTGCCACACACGAGATAGTCAGCATATCACGATCCCCTACGACATTACATTGTTTTGACAGCGCCATCTATCACGGGTCACCAGAGGGCTGTAGGAGACGAATTCCTCCTGGTCGCATCGGATGAAATTGCCACCCACCCCATAGGAACCCAGACCCAAGATTTCATCCTTTTTTAAGATGTGATATGGCAGTCGCTGTTATGACATGCTAGATGTGGATGTTGCTTAAAAATAATGGTTCCATCATGCATCCTTCCTCGCCACTTTTCGGGTCTGGGTCTTGTTGATGAATGGAGCCTTTGGGAGTGAAGATGGGGGTAATTCGCCAAACTTGTTCGGATTTTCAGCTGTGAATTTTTCTCCCATAATTTTCTACTGAATGCCAGGCAAGATGGCGCTTGTTTGACCACTGGTCGATTCATTGTTGTTTCCACTTACTGCTACGCAGTCTACAATAGATCAAGAGGATGCACTACCCAAAATTATTCAGCTACATTTGCTTTTATCGTCCTTCCTAAAAACTAACATTAGTACAGGGTGATACGTTGTAATGTTTCCATTCGTGGTTTATAAAGAAATCGTTCAACACCACTAGAAAGTTATTGTATCACCTTTTCAAAATTGCCTACTGGTACATTAAGTGTTAGTTTCATTGAATATTTGTCGACTTTAAACGTTTATGTGGGACTTTTACATTTTAAATGAGGTAGTTTGGTTTTTTGTTTCATTCATTGACGCCATTTAAATTAAAAGAAAAGGTGTTGAATTCACCATGCAACTTGCATTAATTTTGAATGCAGCATCAGTCACGGATTAGATTAGATTTGTAATACCAATTTATTTTGCGTTTTAAGCAATTTCACGTATAATTTTAAACATTAAAAATGCATGTTCTAGCTTCTCTAAGAAAACTTTATATATTCGAAACAACTCGTTTTGCTCATTTGAAATTCTGCCTGTTTCTTGGCTGCACATTTCGTTTGTTGTTATTTTTAGTGAATTGCACTTCTGTCATACTTCCAATTTTACTATGGGGACCTCTTATACTGTGCACCAATTCGACCAATATAGTCAATTTAGAATGGGAATATGTATCAGCAGATGCTCAGACATCATAATTCTAATTTGTATTGGAAAAGGTATTTCAACGTGAAAAGCTGCTTTGACGAAGATAATTTCGCATGTCATACTAAAACTGGAGAATGCCAACTTATGGAAAAAAATAAAGCATCCAAATTGTTGGGTTTTGCAAATTGTTAAATTTCTCAAAATCGGAGTTTCTGTTGTTTCCTTCCAGCGAGGCCCATTTGCAAGACCCAACAGCAAGTTCGTCTGTTGTTGCAATGCAACCAATTGCCGTAATGCGCGATTTCGACAATAAAACTAACACCTTATTTCATTCCCTGGCTTTCATTTATCTCTTACATTTCCCATTTTTCGTCTCTCATTTCTAAATTTCCCCTCCATGCAATTTATATCGAGCCCCTTTATGAAAGTTGTAAATGTTGGAATCGCACTCTGGAGAAAAGTGCAAGAGTTTTGGAGGACTCCAATATCCTGCATGGAGTGAAAAGTTGCCCATCAGTAATAAAAAACATAGACTCGGCTCCCACACCGTCAATTCTGATCTTTTGGCGTCATATTTTTATATTTCTCTCCCAACTTTTTCTGTATTTTTCGCATGTGTCAAGTTACATGTATCCACCCCCTCCTGTTCCACTAACTTGATAGTTAATAAACAAGCTTGTGTGTTTTTTAATAAACATTTTTAATAATAGAATAACTTGATAATCTGTAAGCCTTATATGCACTCACAATAGTGGCTACATTTTTACATTGGCTATAACGAACCCCCATATTACCACATTTGTTAAAAAAAAACTTCATTGACTTAATGATATCTCCTTTTTAAATTAATAGAATGCAAGTGAAAGTGAATAAAAAAGGTTAACGGGGGTAAAGGAATTGTGCGTGAGGATGTACAAGAAATGGCGTGCACATACACAACGTTCAATTGTGATGCGACACATTCATCTTCCCGAGAAATTAGATTATTATTGTTCGGTTGACCAATAAAAGGTTTTATGGCGCTCCATACCTTTCATTATGTGTTATTAATAAGTTTCGGCCACGGTTTATTAACAAAAGCGAAGGCCAGTGGCCTTGGTTTACAATGAGAGAATCAGCAACCACTTGTAAGTTTTGTCGCATCAAGCAGATTGAATCGTAGTAAATCCTGCGCTTTTTAATTACACATCGTATGTTTTTTCTGGCATAACGATGGAGTCTTGTTTTTTTCTTGGTCCCGAAATTATTTGTTAAAATTTCAAAATGAAGTTATTCACCTTGACTTTCTCATTAAATATCGAGTACAGACTAATATAGGCCAAAATAAGAACTTTGATAAACTCATGCCAAATGGACGCCATTTCATCCACATCAGCATCAGACATGTCACAAGCCAGACGACAATCGATAATCCTTGTATTGTTTGTCTATTTACATTTCCAAAATTCGTCATTATTTTGTCACGTTGTTCACCTTTTCGTACCAACCATGCAGTCGCCAACGAGGTTCTTCAGTTCAAAGTTTCTTTCATGAATATGTAAGACGAGGAGGTGTCTGAACAGCAGTTGGGCAGTTGTTCGCTGGTACCAATTGTTGGTCGACCACCATTTGGTGGTGGCAAAATGTGTCTAATTCCTTGCTCATTTCGCCGCTGTATGTCAGTAGCACCTCAGCAGAAGGAATTAGGTATTTTTCTATTCTTGCCTTATGTATTTGGTGGGGTTTTCGCAGGGTCCCCCCTTTTCCTGTCAAAGCAACAAAGAACCCTACCGTTTTAGTGCACTTTTTCACTTAAACTAAAAGCTTTGAGGGGACCGTTCTCACCACGGTCCAACATATTTCATCCCCCTTCACCACACCAGGTATTAACGCGCGGCACAGCAGTGTGACTCCCGCGCTCAAATAATCCTGCGAAATCTCCCCAAATTATCTGAGGTTGGCGTGAAATGCTCTAATCTCTGTTAAGCTACAGGAAAGGAATTATGAAATGTGTGTGAGAGAAAAGTATGCGCTATTCCGGAGCAAAAAATCTAAATCTGACCATCTGGTTGAATGCCTGTTGCGCCCTCATTATCTGAAAGACATCCCGATTTCCCAACCCTCTCACACTCATGCCTTAAATTTTTCTTCTTCAAATTTCACTGCATTTTATAACTGTACGTTTCACTCATCCTGCACCCAGTATTGCAATTGGAATTTCTGGAGTTTTAGCCTGAAAATCCTTCAGGGCGCACCGACTCTTGGTATCCGTGTCTAAAGTTTAAATCGGTGCTGACAGTCTTGCAGAAGTCTAGTGTGCTAAACTTTGTGAAACTACGAACATTACATCCCTGAAAACAAGGATAAGGCAAAGTCTGTTTTTGTGTCAGGATTATAGTCACCAAACTAGGCCATTTTGTAAGCATTTGTGCTGTAATTTACAACACACCGAACTATAGCTCGATTTAACCATTTTACAGTGTAATTTAACCAATACTTTAAATATGGTTACATGCAGACTTCGAGATACCTTAATTTAAGCCAGACATGTCTGTTGTTTACTTGGTAACGATGCAAGCTGATCATTTTCTCCGTTTGTGGTAAATCTCAAATCAGATGCAGCGAATTAAGCTTGTGCAAACCAAAAATTAGGTGCGATTGCAAACGAATGAGTAAAATTTGCAGCATCAGGTTTTAGGATATACTCAGATAGACCACACCCCTGCAGCCTGTTTATGAAGCAGATAATTCTTGGTATTTGGAAACATGTCACCAACAAGTGAAATGTAGGCTTTACGGCATGTCATGTACAGTGTAGTCTCCGTAAATTTACCCAACAAGTATTTAGACCACATTGAGCAGGCAAAAAATGCCAAAGTTATTCTGTCTAATTTTTCTCCATAATGCCATTAAAATCTGGGCGGAGAGAGGTTTCTCAGGAGTCATTGTGGGTCCGTGTTCCCAATTTGCATTCGGCAGTTTTGTCGATTACTTGAGTCGTATAATTTTTTCAAAGTCATGCATTGTCATTTAATATGTTGTCATTCGGTTAATCGGTATTTCTTGTGATATGCAAGCTCAACATGTTTTTTTTCCGAACCAAATTTGTTCTGGCAGAACAGGATTTATTTTTTACCAGCTTTAACATACTTAAAGCATGACCTTATAAGTTATTGAACGAGCCTCAACTTTGCATAACCTCGATCAACTTTAGTTATGCAGCTTTCAATACTGGATCTTAATTTGCAGCTCACACTCTGTTTATATGCAACATTTAACACTCCTTGTATAAAGCTCCCATACATCGTGTCAGTTTACATGACTTGCCTTAGCCTTCCAACGTGCTGCCTAAAATATAGAATAGAATTGTGACGTCATTCGCTATGCCAATTTTGGCCTAAATTTTAACGCATTTGTTTTGAAATAACTTGTCTTTGAATCTAACAAAAATAAGTGCAAAAGCATCTGTCTGGCAAAAGTTACCGAAAAATGAAGCACTTGTTGGAGTAGGTAATGATTTTAATGAAACAGCTGCCTAAATACCCACAGTAAACTGCAGGTGGACGATTTTGAGGAATAATAATTATTTCTTGTTGTCCAGCGATTCAGACGGTTTTTTTCTCCGTACGATAGGCCTTGGCACCAATTGTTACTTCATTACTCATTGAATATTGGAATTCGATATCGTTACTTCAATTATTTTTTATTCTTGGACGGTCCTTTGGATTCCTAGGAATGTTAGACACATCAATTAAAAATTGTTAAATGAGCCGCTGATTTTTTGTATGAGCGGCTAAGTTAATTTCGATTGGTAAAACGGTCTCCTTTCTGCTCGATTTTATTGCAAAAACAGCTTAGTTTTAACGAATCAGTTATGTGCCAACAGGAAGCTGGTGTTAGTTTCTTTACTCCATCTTTCTTCACTGGGTTGCGCTCGCAAATAACACAAAGAGCCACCTTAGGCCCCCTTGCATTCCACACAATGCATTCCTAAGCTATTTTTGCTCAAAAATTCAAACCAATTTGCACGTTGGATTGCTTATTTTAAAACGGAGATGGTATTGTTTTTCAGAAAAAAACAATTTTCGAATTTTCCTGTATTTTGGTTGGTGCCAAACAGCGCATCATCAAGCCACATGTACTCTGGAAAAAAAATTGAATTAAAAGCAATTTACTGAATTAGCTAAAAGAAATTGGTGCTCTTACATGTACCTCTTTGAATCTACAAATAGTTGTGGTCATTTATTGTTTGCTATTGTAGCATTGACTACAACATACTGTACATGTACTGAAGACATGAATAGTGTGAAACGTAGCCATCAAGGTAACCTCAAGCCAACATGAATTCTAATATACAATTAGAGAATGGCTCATCTACAATGTGCATTTAATCATAAAACTTAGTCCAGTTCAAATGAATGCGTCAGTTATATAGTGAATTAATTCTATTCCCTGTGGCTTGTCTGCCATGTTGCCGATTCAACATCCAGGTCAGTTTTACTTATAGCAGTGTCACATTTTAATTGGGTCCTCATTACATTTAATCAGAACTGGCAACACCCTAACTATTCATTAGGCTGATTACAGAACGGATGTGCTTTTTTAAATTGATTTCCGCTTTTTGTCACCCAAGTAGTCTATTGTCACACAGATGTCCTTCATTAAAAGTGTTTCATTGTTACTTTTGGTTTTTTTAATTACACTTGCACTTGTCAACGCAAATTTTCAACATTAAAAGCATTCTTAAACCTTCATACATGTATAACTAATGGAATTTTTTAATTGGACTGGCTTCCCGGATGGCTGGGTCGTGTCAACTGAACACATTGTTTCTGTTGACCTGAAATTTTTTTTTCAACTTTTGATTTTTTAACACAAATTCCACACGCAGTTTGGTGATACTCTCAATCTCTAACCATTTCCAATATAATTGCAAAAGCAATGGTGGTACTGTCAATCTCTGACATTTTCATTTTCAATGTAATTACAAAAACAACGTGAATACACCAGTGAAGAGAGACCACCAACGTTCATTTCGTTAGGCGCATCAAGTGGTGAGAACATGTTTTTCACACTGAATTGTGGTGGATACTTGATCTAACATTTGGCATATTAAATGTGTATCAATGTATTGCATTTCACTGTAATTCTGCAGATGTTTTCCAACCCATGTATTTCGTTGGTTTCTTCCTCTCTTTATAATGCAAAAAATCAACAAGCTTCATGTGTGCAGTCGACATAGAAAGGCCTTTTTAACAAGCCTACCCCATGAAACTGTCCTCCGAAATTGTTGTATTTTGTTTCACTTTTGTTCCCCCATCCCCTTGTGTTTCTCCTTGTCTAAACAATTTTTCTCTTTTTCTTCTGGGACTTTTTTCTGCCATGTCTTCCTTCTGCTAGTTAGCAACATGGTTTTCATTGTGCATTCATTTCTAGCCAGTTGTGAATGAGTGATTAGTGTAATCCGACAGCGAGGATTAGATCTTCAGAGGAGGAAAGTGCAACTGGCATTGTTAGATCGTTGCTCCTTTTTATTTTACTCTTCAGTTGTGCATGGCAGCCGACCATCTTATTTTATGAATTTTGGCATTGGTTACTTTGCATGCAAGAGACTTCCCTTGTTTTGCTCTTTGCCACAGATTAATGTGATAAAACAAAAAGATTGCAACGTGGTTTTACCAATACTGTACACGTAAGGTTAGTTCACTAAATAAGACACGAATTCCAAATTCTGCGAGAATATACATATCATATTGGACTATCGGTACATGCATTTGGTTGAGCATAGCTGTTTATGTGATAAAATAGGGAAAACCTCTGTTACATCAGGTATCTAAAAATGTGGGTTTATATGATTTGTTTATGACTTGTTTCAGTGGCGACTTGTTTCAAAATACCCAGAATCCTCCTCTTCTGCGTTTCTGTACACATGCCTTAGTGATTATTTCACTATAGTTTGAGTTTTTCTTTAAATGCAATTATATATACTTAAATACAAAAGTCATGAATTCCACTAATCATGCAGTTGAATCTAATGAATCACCTCGGTATTTGGTTGTGTTTAACTAACAAAATTGTAATGCGTCAGTGAATGTACCACCTGAATTGTCTCAGCTTGCTCAGATCTTATAGTCTCATTCCAATTTGCTGGTATTTTCGAAACAACGTATACATGTGGATACATGTGTACATGCACATATTTACAGTGTTGCATTATATTGGATAAGTCCAGTCGTGCTGGTTTTCCTGCTGTGTTCGCCCACCTTGATCTTGTCGGGTTTCTGCTTTTTCATCCTCTATTTTATATTAAGTTCGCATCTTTGTCGTTCGTCTGAGGCTTACCAAATGGCTGACATTGCGTTAACCAAATTCAGCGTGAGAACCCTTTTTTTCCACTTAATCCACTATCGTTATTCGGGATCCTTAAATTCCTTTATCTCCTTTCTTACGAACACCTACAACTTCTTTGCTGGCTTATCTTTTCGTTTCGTATCCTTGCTCAGCTGGACTTTGATGCAAAGGACCAAAAACCCTTGATGTAATACTGTATACGCTTTTTTACATAAGTTTTCGAAACAAAAACAAGACAAGTAACAAGATGGCCGCCACCATCTCACTGATCTGACATGTTTCTTCTCACCCCGTTACGCGAAGTAAATCAGTTTTCCCTGAGTAAAATACACCGTTTCTGCCAAGAGATACAATCTCTTATTTTAAGTTATTTGGCATTTGGTTAGCATTTTTAACAGCAGTCATCATGTCGGTGTGGGATTACTACTGTATGCATCCTTTGTTTGACCGACACCTTCTGTTTAGATAGCGCAATATCGCGGAATATTAAGTTCGCTTCGTGCTCGTACATTTTAATCATAATTTAAAATTAATTGTTCACTTGTGCATGAGCTGAAATCAGTTCAATTCCCATGGCGATAAAATTCGTGCTTAATTAAATCAAAATGGGCTACGGTAACAGATAGGTTCGCATAAATGTTTTTATTATGATTACTATTATTTATTTAAAGTGAGAAGCCTCATGGGTGTGGCGAATAAACTGCTTCGTTCGATGTTTTTATTTTTTATTTTTATTTTAATTGTTTGATGAACGAACGCAAACTATCATCAAAATGTCATAGTCTGTTAAAAGGGCATGGTGGTTTTGAAACTAAAAGAACAGTGTGATAGTAAAGTCCTAGCTACCCTGTACATTCGAAAAGTTTGGGAACATGTCCTATAGTACTGTGCTGGGGGACGCTCAAAAATAACATCCTATCTTGCGAGACATTCATAGTGTTTTGTTAAATGGCTAAAATAGCTTTAGTTAAGAAGTTGAGCCCGCGTTGCATCGGAGTTATGGAAATGATTTTCGAGCTTTAGCATCATCACCTGTAACTTGCAGTTTGGAATTTTAATATTGAGTTATTGTAGACTAAGATCAATGAAAAGCTCTGGTGGGCAGTGGACACATACCGGTATATCCCAGATTTCTCAGTGTACCCTAACATTTCTTGACTTTGATAACCTCCCGTTTCTTTTATGCGGCTATTTTGTGCTTCACCGTAGCGTGTAATGGCCCCTTTATAAGGGAAGGGGGCTTTCCCGGTGTAGAACCAGAGCCCAAATAATTGGTTTTTGACGAAAGCTTTGTTGGTAGAAGAAATGACCAGAAGCTGAGTATTGAAGCCAAAAGCTGTTGCAGAAATTCCTTGGGCGCTTGTGCCCTACACCTGGCCTCGAACTTCTCTGGGGTTTTCAGATCCTGAAAGCATACAGAACCATTTGATAAGAGACTAGGCAAGCTAAGTTGACCATATTTTAGACCCTGTTGAATTGTCAACTTTGCAGCTATACAGCACATCCAGGCCCTGGCACATCAATCATGCGTATTCAGGGTGGACCTTTGGATCTTTGCAAAAAGCCAACTGTCAGAGGCACTGCTGTTCATTTGTTAATATTAAGCACTGAAAAGTCAGCTCAAACCTTTCAACATCTACTATATTGCATTCTAACAATCGAACTTTAGGGCATGTAGAAATCCCAGTTGCATTGATTGAAAATGCATGAAACGTTCCCTGGCTGCCATGTCAATCATTATGTTTCTTTAATTTAAGGCCGATGAAGCTGAGAATTTAAAATCTGATTCGGTGTTGAATTCTTTGACTTATTAATGTTTCGATGACAGAATCGCTCGTTCTACAATTCCAACTCAGTCTAATTTCGTCGATCACCAATGTCTCAACATCTCTATGAGTTATCCGAGATGGAAAAAAGGAAATGAAGACAGTGTATGGGTAGAGCAGACACTGCCCACAATTGCTATGTTCGTTATTGCATATCCATATATTGACATGCACTGTTTATGTCAATCTACAATGTCACACTCGTGTTTGATCATGCGTAGCCATACAATACCGGTATCTGTCCTGATCATATGCATATGCATCATAACACAGCAACAAGCAATGAGGTTAAATTATAGGAAAATACTTTTTTTGGGAAAAGGTTTCCTTAAATTCCCATTGGTGAATGGGCTCAAATTAATGGACTGTCAATATACTGTGTCCCATATCCTTAAGATGCTAAGCTTAATGCGTCGTATTAGGACTGTTTGTCAGGTAGCTTAGGTAGAAGCCATTCTCCCCTTGATTTCCATCAACCACCTTGCGACTTGTGTGCAGTCCTTCTTATCACTGGTATCGTCTTACTAAGGGGGCTTTTACCACCACCTCATTGAGCCCGAGCACAAAGGCGGGAGCTGCAGGGTGACCTCCCTACCGAAACAAATTTCTCACTTTCGTCAAATGCCTTTACCTAAAATTCCTGAATGGCTTCTAGGTTCGGAATCCATCCCCTTTCGTCTTCCCAGCTCAGTTTCTTTTCCCATTCAAGTCCATTGACGTTTCTGGCTGGTTGGAGGCCAATAGCGTTGGTTTTTTCTTGCTCACATATCCCCAAATTCAAAGAAGATAAACCAGCAGGCCAATTTCGTTATGATCATCGATGTGGTAATCATGGTTTCATACAGAGGGAGCGGCGTGCACATCATTGTCCTCACTTTATTATGTATCAACAGAATAAGAAAAAGATGTGGATGGGTTCGATGTCTGTGTAACGGAGAAGCAATTCACAGGGGGTAAAAAGCATCAGCGATGTCATTGCAATGGACCCATATCATTATCCTGGTCACTTAATTATCATTAGGATTTTATTAAGTTGGCAATAGTTGGGAATATTTGGGTACTTCCAATGAAATGAAAGGCTTGAATTTGCATAGATCTAAGTGCCTCAAAGTCACCAAATTAGTTAGATTAATTCATGCAACATAAACTATGAACCAAACTTAACAATTATTAAATATATCAACACGATATTGTTGCTTCCTCCATGCTCATTGCAACACACAATACATTAATTGTGAATGCAGTAAAGCTCCCCCAATCCCAGGTCAAGCGCCCTTATTAACGCGGTATAGGGGAAAATATGCTGTATCTGGTTTTAGCAAACTCTGATAGCCACAGGGAGTTATAATATACTGCTTGTTTATGAAGCAAAACATTCAGAGTGATCTGTAACATGTGACAGAGTTCAGGGCAAGTCATGTAAACTCACTTGAAATTGGCTTGCCATGGAAGCTTTATTTAAGGTGAGTTAAAGCTTGCATGTTACATATATGTTGTATGGATACACCCCTTACACATGGCAATTTGTTGAGCAAAGATTCATACCTTTACAGGGAAGTCCTACCCTTTTTTTGCTTCTACCGGTATACGATTGGAAACATTAAAGAATATATAATGCAAACTGCACCTTTTTTAGGCTTTTATTGTTAAGACAAAACTTTCGTCTTTTTGCATTTTTCGAGTAGTAGCCCTTGGATGATGGCAGGTAAGCCCATGTGTCATCTGTCACCTGACTACCATTTTGCCCTCCAATTTTCCATAGTTTGGTACATCCATCATGGCGTCACCTTGAAGGAAATGGCCTATGGAAATGGGGTGCATAATGGACCGTTTTTGAAATCCTTTCTTATGTCGTGCACATCCCAGTTTGAACTCTGTTATCAGAGTGTAAAATATCTTGTTTTCTTGCTCGAAGGCGGCCTATTTTCCTATTTATCTCGGACATTAGATAACTGTCATTGGATGGACGTCAGTGTTTGACTGGGCTCTTCAACCTGTAATTTGGTTGTTTGTGGCAAACGTGTTACGCTGGAAAATGAGCTTTTTGTCAGGCATGTCTCCATTTTGGCAAGACTGTTTTTTAGGCCCCCTCGCTCATTCTCTTTTCTTATTCTTTGAGCTTTTGCTTGGATTTGAATGTCACCCGCCTGAGGAGTATAGGGGGTAACCCATCTGTGTGTTGGAGTGACGTGCAGGGGTACCCCAGGTGCATGGGCTGTCATTTCACCTTTTGATGCATTTCAGAAAAGCGAAGCATCCCCCCAGCCCGTACATTTTGAAAAAAAAATACCGTCTTTTGTTACCGCTCTAGGTTAAAAAATGTGCATAACAACTGCTCATTTACATACGCAGTAGCCGAATACGAAATCCGCCAAGTTTTCCAGCAAAAACCTTAATGCATAGGAGATGTTGTGGGAAAATATTAAATATCTACCCACGAGGCAGTCTCAAATTTGTGGTCTCATTTTCCATAATATACATGTATTCCGCCTCACATTGTGTCTAACGAAATGCAAAAGTTTTTCCATGCAAATTATAACACTGCGTGCATACTACTGGACGTCACCGATTATTCTTATCCAACTTGCAGTAGCGATGTATTTATGACAATGAGGGAAGGTCAAAAAAATGACATAAACATTTTTCCCGTTTTTGGAGAGTCCGATTTTTAATCGAGTAACTGATAAAATAACAGAAGTAAGGATGCCCTTTGGGTAACACCAAAAGGGCGGGGACTCGTTGTCATTTTTTATCTGAAAGTTTAGTTAGCCATCAGACGGCGAAAAAAGCAACTGCAGGGGGTCAATTTAATGTTTGTGCTTCTGGCGTTCCAAGAATAGATTTCTGATACAAGTAATTTTACTAGCGAAAGAATCTTTGAATTCTGTTCAATTATAATTGAAGCTGATCAATTTCAGATTCCCTTATCGTCATCACATAAGCTGTTGCCATGATCCGTTTCATAATCCTTCAATTACCCTCAGATATTCGGCTGTATTTTGACAAATTTTATTATGATGGATATATTGACAGCCATGTAATTGGTTATTTAGTCGATAATAGTATAGGATTTCTTAAAGGTTATTAACAATAGATAAATAGAGCAATTAAAATATTAAAGTTCTCACTCTAGCTCACCTTCAGGAGCTTTAACGTTCAAAGGTTTTCTAGACAATTCGGATGGTTGTGTTGTAAAATTATAATACATCTATATTCTTACATCCTGTGTTTGATTATTATATTATTATTAAATTTGTTACAATGAAGAACAAGTTGAATTTTTCATTTTTGTTAGAATGGTTCACATTTTTCATTCTCAACATTTGTTTTGCTGTTAAAGTAGTTGTTATGAAAAACATGTTTAATTTACAAATGTACAAATTATAGTTCCAAATGTTTATACGGAAATAATACGAATGTTTGTCTGCCACGTAGTGCCATAAACAACCACTTTTGCGTTTTCTTATCTTTGCCTCAATGCAGTACGCTAAATATAAATAATTAAAACAAACTTTTTAATTTATTACGTAGATGTAGCCGCTTTTTTGGTCTCTTCGCCAAGAAGTAATGAGCTCGAAGGGAATGTTTAGTTTGTAATTTAATTTGCGAAATGATTAAGAGGCTCACTGGCGCGTTTGCTGCCAGGCCTTAGTCACGATGATCTATAATAACTGCAAAGTGGGTAGATTTATAAGACGACTTCGATGATATGGTGTTGTAACAAACTTTCTCGGGCGAAAATCTTAGCATTCCTAAGTTTGACAAATAATTTCTGTTTCGAGCTGAAAGCGTTTGCGGTGATGCCTTGGCGCTTTTGGGGCCTGATTCAATGTGAAAGTGTTAAGGGGTGGGATCTGACTTCAACTCGCATGACTGCTTGGAATTCCAAACTCGCCAAAACGAATTACTGGCTGTTTGGTAGTGGCTGAGTTGCATTTTCCAGCCGCCATTTGTGACTTATGGTACGTGAAATGGCAGTTCACCTTTGTCTATCTTGAACCTCTAATTTTTTTTTTGTGTGTGGTGGCCGGATCAGTGTGGATGTATTATCGGACGATGTGGTCATCCGGTCGCTATGGTGACTGTAGTGGAAAAGTACGAAACGGCCATATTGCTATGAAACTATGATCGAAAATGCTTTATGAAGGTGACCGGGCAGGACAATATAAAACATTAGAGCTGAGCATAAAAGTAAGAGGACAAAATGGGTTCCGAATAGGGGAGGAAGAGCCATCAAGGTACATTTGCGATGAGGCAACCTCTTAGGGTTTTGAGTGCATAACAGCTCACAATGATCCCTGAAGCAATTTTCCTGTTTTATTTCAATGTTCATTTTCGTCATTTTTATCCCTCATCCATTCATTGCGTCGTTAATTTTCGATCACTTCGATCGGTTTTCCCTCGATGTTAATCTGCGAATAAACTTCTGAAATTCTTCTTGCATCACGACGCATTCGTGTTGTTTATTATTCGAGCTAAGTTGGATTGTCCGTTGTATTCCGGTTATGCTATTACAGTTTCAAACAAATGTGTTTTACAAAATGATCTTTATTAAGATTCAGGGAGTTGGGAATCCATGGCAGTATCTTTATACGATACCAACATTGAATCACTGTATCCATCACTAGAGCTGCGAATTCACATTACCTGCCTTGAAAGTCTGTCAACTGATGGTGACATTTTTACACTTTCCAGAAGCCTTTGCTTCATAAAAAAACAGCATTGACCTTGGGGGTGTGATCTGTCTAACTTTGCTAGAACCAGATACAGCATCTAATTTTAATCACAAAGATACAGAAGGTTTCGTACTTGGTTGGAGGTGCGTTGAATCAAACCTTGAATCCTGGTCAAAAATCATGCTTTGCTTATGTCCATACCGTGTGGGCGTAAGTGTTGGCTGCTACTTAACATGTAAAACGCATGTGGAGCCATTCTGGGGTAAATTTGAAATTACATGGTCAATCCATTTCGAGATGGTCGATCTTTACGCTAAGGGTGTGGACTCTGTGATAGTTACCCAATCAGTTTTATCTCCTAAACGCTATAATTTGATGTCTTTTTCTTAATCAAGGTAATTGTAATGAGGGTGTCGCTTGCAAAAGTGTCCAAATTATCCCTGGCTATGATAAACAAACCTCGCGATGTCGTAGTTGATTAAATTTCACCCAATTTATCGCCCCTTGTTCCCGTGTATTCCCCAACAGTGTATGTAGAGGAATTTTACTAAATTCAGCGTTTGTCAAGCTCACTGTCAGTACTCTTTGGTAAGGGTATCTTTCTATGAGGTGGTTTCGTGTGCTCACCGTGTGTGACTTATTTTCAGTATCTTACGGTCGCCCTTAATGGCTCTTGTGATGGAGATAACAAATTCATAGGTAGAAGAAAGGGAAAATGCTAAGGATGGAAGGGAGGTATGAAAGACCAAGGGAATGAGATAAGGCTGTTATGGCCCATTGCGCTTTTATTTTTGCTGAGATCGACACCCGCTTCCCTCAATCTCCATTTTCCCTTCTCTCTCCCTTTGATGTATCTTCGAGCTTATCATTACTTCGATTTCACCTTATTTTTAGCATTTTTGCTCTCCTTCGCATCTACAACAGATGTCGGACTGATTTTAGATCACACAGAATGCGAAAAAGAACGAATTCAAATACTATTCAAATACTTTTCTAGTTTTGCGTTCAATCAACGCAGTTTTACGTATATGAAGGGAGTTGATTTTTTAATTAATGGATTTTAAAGTTTATAAATGACTCGAAATAAATCAGTGAACGAATTACGTATTTTGTCGTACCAGAAACCCATTGTTTAATCTAGAACCTATCATAACCTGGAAAGAACATCTGGGTGGTTATTTATTTCATTGGAAATGTAATGAATTGATATTAAATTACTAGCTGTGAATTCCAAAGCTATTCAGTTCCAAATAACAAGTACACTGTAATATTTTGGATATTTACAAAAGCTGCTGGTTCATGATTGTGGTTGAATTTGTCATAAAAAACTAACTTTGCTTCTGAGAGAAGATGCAAGCTGTTTTGTTTTTAAATCTGAATGATTTCTCTTTGTTAGCATTTTTGTGAAAACATCATGTAGATATTTCCTGTTTTCAAGAAGGTTTGAAATACCTATTGGCCTCAATCTACCGTAAAGTACATGGTAAACCAAACCCCATTTTCTAGGAATAAATGACATTTATATAGATAACCGCTGAAATTATCGTGCTAGCTCATCTTTTAGTATCGTGTACTTCTCAACATTAACATGTCATAAATTTCTGTGATTTTCAAACTTTTTTCAGGCAAGAGGACTTGTCATAATACGCTTAAAATTTGGGTGGCCTTGATAAAATCTCTGTAAACCCGAGGTATTTTCACGAGTGTTTAGCATCGCCCTGTCAGTCGTCCTACACACGCAGTTATCAATCATTATGATATTATTTGACAAAAATTATCTATGTTGCCAACATCTGAGAAAACGCTTTCTCCCATTTCTGATGCTTATCTGTTTTGAGGCTTTGCTCCAAGTTTTAGGTGAACTATTTCAAGGAATGGAACGCTTCGCTGGTAGGGATAAGAGACGAAGTTGCTTTTTTCAACATAACAAAAATTCAAAAACAATTATTTCTTCATTGCAGATATGTTCACCGGATTCGCCAATCCTCTGTCTGACGTCATGATTTCCCACGCTGAACCAGAGCAAGAATATCCTTCGGTTCCTGCCAAAAAATGTCGTATGTCCACCAAGGATAATTTCTCCATGTATCGCACCCCAAGTGGTATGCTATATTGCGCCAAGTGTAACGTTAACATGAACTCAGAAACTCAATTTGTCCAACACTTTTCCAGCAAAAGGCACACTAACAGAGGCAGTAATAAAAGGTACGGCAAGGAAAAGGGTTTTAAGAGAAAGTTTTCAGGTGCCAACTTGCAGTCGGACTGATTTATAATTAGTCATGGGTGCATGGTTTGGCTTGCTTGAAAATAGCATCTTTCTTTCATCGATTTTTTGAGTTTTTATTTTTGCGAATGTGGAAATCTGAATAAAATTATTTCCATTTTGTTGATTCTCTCATAAAAGTCTGGTTTTGTTGTTCATTCGACATCCACTCTACATTAATTACAGTAGTTTGATGAAAATACATTCACATCTTTCATATTTTCAAAATGTATTTTCATATCAGGGTTGTGAGTTTAGTGATGACTATAAGTGATTTATTCAAAATGCCATATTCGAACTTCATAGAATATTTATGTCACTGTCAGTGATCATTTGTTTTATTTCTATGTGTCATATATTTAAGTTGCTTTATGTTATTAGATGTATTGAAATTATATTTCAAAGTATCGTTATTTTAACTGAGACGAGTACCTTTGAATGTTGCGGTGAAACAACAATTACATGTATATCGGGACGTGTGTGTAGGCTGGCTCAATTACTTGCAACACTGGCGGGCATTATTAATTCCTAATTTTCAGTGTATTTTTGAAAACCCCGAAAGTGATCTGGTTCGATGATAACGGAGATTTAGTTCCATTAATCCAAACAAAAAATCAAATTTTGGATGTCGGTAGACTAGCTAGTCGTTTGAGCCAATTTGCAGGGCTCTTCTTCGGGGTAATCCACTTTCTCAAAAAAAGACAAGCCAGCGTTTTGTAATGGAGGCTCAAATTAGACCGCTCAAAACTTTGGTAATCAGAAACAATCAAATTCTGTCAAGGATGTCAGCAACAGCAGGTGGTATCTGCGGGTCTAATGGTCGCCTTCGCTGAAATATTGACCATCGTTGACGTCATGGGTGATTGCACGGATGACCTCGTAATTTCAGGTTAATATCAAATTTAGATGGCCTACAGTCTCAGTTACATCGAGTTTCAAACAGATGCACGAGTTGACCATTGAAACGTAATTTATTATGAGCTACGCGTATAATCATAATATTCTTTCCCTGAAACTGTCAATTCCTTGATACTAAAGACGCCGAAAACTTTTAAATTCAGCTTCCTACATTTTCATGTGTATGACGGTGATTGCTGTGCAATGTACCTTTCTGGAAGTTAAATTTTCACATTAAAAAAATGATTCCTCGAGGTGCAAAATATTCATCAAATATTCACATGAAGCATTCTCCTGAAAATTGACAGATTTGAGTTGTGTTACTTTAGTACATGTAATGCGTACATGTAATCCATGCACATCTGAAACATTATAGCCTGCAACACATCCCCTTTATCATGACGTTGTTTGACAGAAGAGAGCTTCAGAAGATCATTTTTTATAAGAACGAGTTGACCGGGGTCTCCTAAAGCCATGTGAGAAGTTTTCGTTTTACTTGAATCTACACAGTGTGCCATTCTGAATGTAAAGTCGGTTATGAAAATATTTAGTCACTCTGTTCTTTGGCTTCGTTGCAGGGTTAAGAGTAATGTATGACCCATGCATCAACTGAAACTACATGTACATCTTTCTGTGACCTGAAACTTGCTTTCATTATATGGTACTACAATTGTATAGTACGCGTCGTCTTGCTCTGTATATTTGGTGACTTGCACTCTATTGCATTAAGTAATTAAATGTGTGCATTAGTAATTTTTCTCTTTATTGTGTTTGTTGTTTATACGATATCTCTTCACCTCTATTTCATTCTTTTACTTTCTGATCACAAATACATGTGTTATATGCAAGATGTGGGTTAGTGGATGCAATGGAAATTATACGTATATGCCTACCATTCGTGCAAGAAATGTAGGAGCCTTTTGTTAAACTAGAAGAATTCGAAGTCTTGGAGTTTAATAAAAATGTTGTTTTAACCTTTAGGCTCATGGATTTTCTTGCACGAATATAGCATTCTCACGGCATCCACTAACCCACATTTTGCATATATTTCATTAGTGTTTTCTCAACAGTTGTTCAACTTTGGTTAATACATGTATACCCACAGTGTCAGAAGTTTTACAAAAAGCGGCCGAAAATCTGTTTGGTGACCATGGACCGAACATTCCATGATTGTGACTAGTTATGCCGACGTCACAAGAATTGCGTTGACGAAATTTGACGTTCATGTTGATCACGTTAGCTGGCACTGTCAAGTCACTGTTTGCATACACTATGGTGTTGCACAACCTCACCTTTATCAGATTCTTAAAAAGTTACAGTCGTGTACATGTAGATATTAGACGTACTGCAATGTAGTATTAATAGTTTAATTGAAGCATAGATGTAAGTGTTATCGGTATTCTCCTTTGAAGCTGCTAACATTTACTGTACATGTAGTGTATAAATGTCGAATGTACAGCATAAGGTAAGAGAAATCATTCCTTTAAAATTCCCATGACTACCGGTATGCAGTACAAAACGACCCATTGCCCATTTTTCTATTCTGGCTGAAGTGTTCTCTCTCCTCCGAATTTTATCGCTGGTTTCTGTGAAATATTTCAAAATCTCTGTCGTTTTTTTCTCTACGTGTATATTTGTGTGCATGATAGTTTTTCGCTACGCAGTCTCGTTAAGCTGCTCGTTAAGTGCCAAAATGGGACATTTTGCCAAGTATTGCACATTTTTGCGTGTGAGGTGCCAACATAAATTCGCAGTTTGTTAGCTGGTTTAATGACGACATAACTGCGAAGGTTTAACAAAAGAAGATTTTTTTTCGGAAGTCTTAATAGACTACAGGGCCCTCGTTTTCTTCTGAATTTCATTACTAACATTTTCGGGGCGAAGCGAACTTTCTGACAAGAAGTATACAGTACGTGTAGATGGATGGCTGTTTGGCAGCTTCCTTACGACCCACCAGAGACGGCCCTGGCTCTGAACAGCCAACGATCGGCCAGAATTAATCGAGTTTTCGGCTCGTACTAGGCGATGGTCAATTGTATTCACATCCAATTTGTTGTTGGAAATGGCTCGGATCAGACTAAAAGGTTGAACGCATTGTAGTTTATTACAAAGCTGACCCACCCTTCTGATCAGGCTTTTCTTGTCCAGCGTTTGCTAACTGGAAATGTATGCAAGCGATGAGATTAAGGGGTCCTACAATGCCACAAAGTGTGCTTGTTCAGAAAAAAATTGAGGAAATTCCAAACATTTCTTGTACTGTTTATGTGCAGAAGTTTAGATAGCTTCTTCTGGGTAATGCATGTATGCAGGGGATAGTTTGAATCAACATACCTCGAGCCAAGCAAGTTAAAATCGCTGCAAACTGCATGTAAACAGTTTAAATACATGTAGGTTTACCGTGAGATGAGCAAGTAACATCTTGTTTCCTGCACGTATTTGTGGTAAATTTGAAACCTGATTCGGGGAAGCTCCCCAACCTCTGGATCAGAAGCCATGGGGAAAATAGTGTATCTGGTTTTTCTTTAGAAAACTCTGACCATGGGCTGCTATTTTATGAAGCAGAGGATTCTGGGTGTTTGCATCATGTCCCACCTATTGAAAGACGTTAAGGGAAATATTGTAAACCATCTCCAGTGATTTGATGTGAGGGAGCTTTATTTAAGTTAACGTAAAGATTGCAAACAAGCAGTTGTACAGTATTTGGATTTGCCTCTGGAATTGACAGAATTCGTTTTATCAAACATTAACCATTCTATCTAACATCAAACCTGAAGGCTAATAGAAACGTTTTCTGTATACTTTCCGTTAGATGTTCAAATAAAATTTGCCCCAACATGACATATACCATGAAAATAAACGAGATATGCTAGAAAAAATGTATCTCGACATCTTATTGATATCTTTTTCGAACGTTTTTCCCACCGATAAGATCTATGAGTTATGAAACCTCGCAATTTGTACTCAGAATTTTCCCTGCATACTTTTTTTGATTTTGATATGATGTCGACAGACACGTACTGTTTGTTGGGCTTTGAGGCAGAGTCAGTCGCTGTGCCCCCAATGAATCAGTTTCATGCATTTTGGGCCAATGCTACGGTGAAGGTGGCGGTGATGGTGCCGCATTTTGATGAGCCCTTCTGCGCAGCTTATTTGTGTGCTTGATTGAGCATTTTCATGGCTCCTCAAAAGAAAATGTGACATGGCTGGACAAAAACTAATTTCCAGAATTGTGATGCTGGCTAACGAATGCCAATGAGGCCAGTGTCCAACAGGGACTTGTAATGCACCGCCATTAACACCTTCTGCTATTCAATTAGTAGTTGTCATGGGGATGGCAATGTTGCCAATTTGTTGTTGGCATTGTCTATCGCCATGTTCGTTGCAATCTTCTTACAGGAATTTCTGATAAATAAAACAAACCCTTTGAAATTTCGGTAAACATGAGCGATATGCCAGTGCAGCCTAAATTATGATAAACAGCTTTGCTCCACTCTTGGTAATACACTTAAACAAGTAGTGCTTGTTTTCTCAAATGAAATAATGATTATTTTTTTCTCTGCAAGATTTCCAATATCTTTTCATCTATTTTTTATTTTTTATTTCTCCCTTGCTATTAGCACACATTCAGAAGTGAACATTAGCTTTGGCATTTATAGCAATGGCTTATATGTCAATTTTTGTAATTAATATTTTGCATTTGAATGTTTGATTGGGATGGCTACTAGCTAGTGGCGACCTCTTTGGTTGAATGACACTACAAAATACCGTGGCTGGCAAACAATTTTGTTTATTGTCAAAGATTTTTGCCCCTCTGCATATAACGTTAATATGCGGTAGATCAATATTTCTCTCGAGATCTAATGGAAGGTTATGACAAAGGGTAGACTTTTTGTCTTCCAAAAGGCACGCCTTAGTTGATTAAGTTTCCCTTCAGGAACGAAATTTGAGTCTGATATTTCAGCGCGCTTAATTGACATACAGGGTGTTGATAGATGTAAAACTGAATGGCTTTGAGTGTTTTACCATATTGTAGTGTATGCATATCTGCGAGAGATTATTGCCTCGGAACTAAACGCTATCAACCCCATCTCAGATTTAATAAGTTGTGATATACTCCTTGGCTAATCTCGGCTTCTAATTTTGGTTTATATGGTTCGATAAGGCCTCAGGACCGCTTTCATTGAGTGATATTTTGCAAATCAATCCACTGCAGTGCCATGTCAAGATGCTGATGAATTTTATCCTATACGTGATGGTTAATTGCGAATCATATGAGACGTTAACAATAAAAAGTACGCAAATACCAAAGTTCACATTTTACAGGAGAGGCAGAAAACCGAGTTAAAGTTAAAGTCCTATAAAAATGAATATATGACCCATCTTGTGTCACTGAATTTCTTAGGCCAAAATGTCTTGCTAATCTGCTTGCTAATCAACAACAATTTCAAATTTGTTCTTTTTTGCCATTTAACGGAATTCCCTGCTTGCAATGAATAGCATTTTGTCTCCGTTGATTTTTTTCATGTCAATATTGCCCAAGTTCATCTTTATAACATTATTTGGATAATCATTTTAATTTGTACATACAAGCGTTTGTTTGGCGTATTGTTTCTGTACGATAATTGGCTGTTCTCGTCCTCTACATTTTATATAAGTATCTGCGATGTCTCATGACGAAAAATCGTAAATAGTACTTCCCCTAGACATGAAATCAGAACTGCGTTTAAATTTAGATAAAAAAAAGTCGTTTTGCATTTTACGAGCGATAGATATTCTCAAATTTTAATTTTGAACTCGGGTTTTTATGTGTTATATTACTGGGAAAGCGAAACTGCCTGACATTTTTATATCATTGTTTAAATTTATTAAGCTGATAGATAATAGGATGTTCTTGCAGTTAACGTTTGGTTTTTGCAGTTAGGGCTGAATAAAATCCCTTGGTTTACATTGCCCACAATAGACCGGGTGATCATAAAACACTATCCATATTACAAAATAACTTTTATGATAAAACTGAAGGAAAAAAAGAGAGAAGCTAGTGTTTTTTCATGTGTTTTGTTCGCAGAGGACCACCAATCAGGGTTAAACGCAATTTCTGGTCATTTCGAACAACCTTAGCTGATTTTCAACAGTGTTGAAATCGCTTTTGAATTCAATTTTCTTTTGAAATTGAACACAACACTGATCGGTTATTTGCTACACATGGAGCTATTCCCTGCATAGACGCCATTTTCAAATAACCTAGGGGGTCACAATCAACCAAATACATGAAATAAAACACTAGTTCTTCCCCCATTTCTCCAAAACTTGACACTTTTTTAAAATTAAAATTTTTGTGATGAGCGAAGGGCTATGACCACCCTGCACTATCTGCGTTGAACAGTCAGACATTTTTGCTACGTGTATATTGACCGGATATGCTTTTCGTCAACGGGCTATGCATCGAGGGATCTGCTAATGATATCGAGTTTTTATGTTTAGTGTCGCGTTTTACTACTTCGAATAAGATTTGATTTTTTTTCTTGCATGTTGATGGAGAAGAAATCCTATTTTCATGCCCGGACTCGAATGTGTCCACGCTCTTGATATTTTTGGTTTTTGACGTTTTCTTATTTGACTTTTTTTTTATTTTCATCTTCTTTTTCCTCGCTTCACATCCCATCGCTTTTGTCAGCTCTATCTCGCAGAGTTATTTCACGGCCCAACAAGCAACCCCTTACGGAGTAGCTTCTCTCCTTTGGCTGCACTTTATAGATTCGCATTTTAATGGAAGGTGTCACTATAAAATATGGAATTTGCCAACAAATCCGCATTAATTTCGTCATTAATCAACTTAATCCAAATGAGATTCGCTGCGCCTCCTCGCTGCTATTGCCTTAAGCCCTTTCTATTGCTTTCGCCTTTTCAAAAGGCAAGGGCTTCTTCTGACATAGACTTCTTGGCTTCGATCTGATAGAGCAGAAGAGAGAGGGGGGCAAACTGAAGGGATTTCTGCTGTTTCAGCTTTCATTTTCTGTTATGTCTTCCCCTCTCCTTATCTCCCTGTAGCCCTATACTGTTTGTACACTTACCTTCGCCATGGCTTTTTCGCAATTTCATTTATATGCAAGCTCTTCCACGCTGTTAATACTTCATGCCAGGCTGGAGTAGCACCCACCCCCAAACGTGGGTGGACTCTTTCCCCCCAGCTTTGACTTTTGGTGCAAAGTCAGAATTATTTTATGCATTTGTTAAACGTCGCGTACGCGGCTTAGGATCGCTTCTTATTTCGGTTCACGATTATTTCTCCCCTGACTAAGTCTTGTTATTCGGGAAATTCCCTCACACCCCACCCCCACCCCCAGATTCTACCAGCTATGGTTTCTCCAGTGTCTACCAAGAAATTATGCGGATACAGCGATATATTTTTAAAAGGAACATGCTTGCAAGTTTTGCTCAATTGTCAGTAAATTTGCGAGGATCTACATGTTGTAATATTATAGTTTTTAGCTAAACCATCGGGTTTGCATGCCTTGTAAGAACACGTATTAGGGATATGTGGATAATGGGGAACCGTAGGTTCGCAGTTGCGAACTATGAATAGTTGTATAGAATTTGTCGTCATAGAAAGTAATTGAAGAATTACGATTCAATAAAGGTCTTAATATCGCAGTTTTGAAATTACAGTTCAGTATTACCTTATCGACAATTTAAATGCGACAAAATAATTAAATTTAAATTATATTTTACTATATGTCCTTCTCCAAATGTGCACAAAATACAGTGTACTGTATTTAGATGTGAAATCTTAGTTGTCTAGTATACAAGATTGACACCTGTTAAAGCTGTCGAAATTTATCCTTTTTATTTTGCTGTTTTTTTTTTTTTTTGGCTTTTATATTTTTTCGTGTTCTACGTGGGTTTTTTGTGTACTTAACCTGACCTAAAAGTGTAGTGTGCATTAGGCTTTTCATTTTGTGTGCCTTGACGCAGGCAATCACTGCCAGCATACGAGCCGTTAGGAGCAGCGCCATTATCAAGCGTATATTTAGAGTACAGTCAAAAACTTAAAAGTTAAAATTGCAATTCTTCTTGAGACGAAATCAGTTTTACAGATATCCACTTGTGAACGTATTTGTACGTGAATATTGTTCCAGTTTTTCCCATTGTCTTAAATGCTTTAATTTTGTCGACAGGACCTGTTCACCATGCTGGTTGTGCCATTAATAACTGACATTTATTAGTTGCCTAGTTTCGCATTTTGCGATAGCTGGTTGCTGATACGCGTATTAGGATTAGTTTGTATATATTTCTTGACTTATGCAGCGCAGGCTGGAATAATGAAAAAATATATAACCTAATTAAAACCATTTTTCTTCTCTCCCCCTTCCTTCTTAAGCCTTCCTCCAATTATTTTGTTCTAGGGAGGATGTCGTTGTGAAAATCCTTCAGGAATATACTTACCTAATTAATTTAAAAGAAATATTAGTCATGAACCCTTTTTGTTTCATTTTTTCTCAAAAACATTGGAGCTATTTTTCCGCAGCTATCTAGGGACAAAATAATTTTATGAGTAGCAAAATGCATATAGCGAAACGGACCAGACTTCTGTATGGATTTTTGGACAGAAACATCAGCCTAGTCGCCAGTCTTCCACACATAAACTAAGTAAAATGACCCTGGAAGGCTCTCGAGGCCCTTAATCTCTTAGAAAATAGTTAGCTTGATTGGAAACACTATCTTGTCCATCATTTTCTTGGGTCGCGTTGATGGTCGAATGACCATAACCGTAATTGGGAATTGTCTTTCTACACCCTCTTTTCTGTAGTTAATTTCGGTAATCGTACTTGATTACCGTGCAACGAAATAATGCTTTTTTTTCGGTGAAACATTTATCGAGCAATGACGACAACGGACAGCAAAAAATGTCGATTTTATCAAATTGTGTTTTTCAACCCACTAGTAAGCCTGGAATTTGTTCTATTTTTGCAGTTGACAATTAGTATGACCCTGGAAGCTACACTTTTTTTACAAATTCTGTTACTTATTGATAGGAATACACGCGAATGGAATGCAGTTGTAGAATGGAAGAAAGAGCTCATATGTATAGCTATTCCATAAAATAAAGTTTGTAAAACTTGATGGATTCATAATATTAATAGTATTCATAACCATCGTTTGAGCATTTCTTCTTGGCCTTTCCGGTGAATGGCTCTGAATACACTTTGTTCATTCTCGTTGTATACAATCTGTGCAAAACAGAATTAAATTTTAAGCAATAGAGTTATCAATATACAGGCTTCAAAGGAAGTTTTGTTTAGCGACGGGAATTGTTTAAATATCATGGTTCGTGCCTTGAATGTATTTTTGGTAATTGGATATAATCTGTCTCTGCTTTATATTTGCATTTATCTCTGTTCCTCTAGTGTATGCCAAATTTTAATATTTCATTATGTCAGTAATAATTAAACGTTCAACGGTCTTTTCTGCTTGGCCAACTTTAGTTGAATTCATTTTCATATTGATTGTCGATTTAATGCCCATGATATTTATACGAATATTATACAGTACACTTATCATTTGGCTTCGTACTAAAATTAATAATTCCTCGTCCCATTCAGACTGTCTCTTCGTCTTGGGGTTTTTGCTCCCTTTTGGGGTTCTTTAATTCTCCTGAAAGGACTCGAAGCTTGTGAATTATATAAAGAGATCATTGGTGCGCAAACTAAAGATACCCAACGAAAATTAAAGCTAGTGTCTGTCCCAAAACCTCTCTGTAAACACAAACTCAAGTGATCTTTAGCCTTCGACGTACAAACAGGGAATATGCTATATACGTATCAGATAATTAGTGGTGCTTACATTACATCTGATTTCTTGAGAATGTTGTTGGAGGAACATTTATTTATTAATTAACTTGTTAATGCGTTTTTCTATTAATGAATACAGCCCAATTCTTATGTGATCATATTGTCTACAGTATTTAAACTGGCTATTGTTATAGGTTAACAAGGTAAACGTCAGTACGTAACCACTGGAGACATTGAGAAACGATGCTTTATAGTTTGAAAAATTGTGAAAAAAATTGTAAATGTATAAAGAGGTGAAGGACAGTCCAACGCCTTTCCAGAAGCATTTTTAATTGCCCATATGTAAAACTTAACGTATTTACACACAAAAAATAGGTTTGTCACTTATTTATTTCCTAGGATATTTCTAGAAAGCATTTTTCAGAAGGAATTTCTATTGCACAGTATGGACAGTTTCTTTGTTCTTGATATTCGGTTAAAATCCTATCTTAAAAACTCAAAATTGAATGGAATTACTGTATATATTTGTAAATAAGAATAACTGGCAATACAGCAAAACTTAACACTAAACTTAACTAAACTTATACAGCATACCAAAAAATAAAAATTCCCAATTCAGTGTATTATCTTTTTTTAAATCTGTTTTCAATTTATTCTAGTTTTATTGCATTCTAAATTAGTTATTTGTTAGTTGTGTCGAATGGAGTGGCAATTTTTTGGGGGGAAATCTCTGTTCATAAATTGCACATCTTCATGGTTCGATATGCAGACAATGTGCAGACTTTAAATTGCATTTCATTTATTTTTTTTCTTATTCCTGTATCGGTTTTTATTGTCCAGCATCCGTCACAGCAGTTTCTATGAAACTTTTTGAAGAATAGTTTACCAAAAACTTAGTGACGTAAAAAGGATGATCGATTACTCGTGTGATCTGCCATTGCTACCCTTGGTTACACTCCCATAAAATAGATATTTCCTCAATGCTTTTGGGACGAGTTTCAACCCCCTTTTTCTCTTCATTTCCAGCCTTTAAACATGGCGACTGCATACCGGTATGTGGCAGATCCTCTGATTATACAGTACAACAGTACAGTACTGTAAATCACCTCCTTTGGCGTCATAACCCCCAAAGAACTTTCCTTAGGGAAAAACAGAAAGGTTTAAGCAGATACAGTAGTGATGATTGTTAAATTGGGTTGTGCCAGGTTTGGTGAATTTCTACAATTTGGTATTTCCATTGCGGAACTTTAGAACCGAAAGATTTATAAAGCTGAGCCGACAGATTACTTTATGGAAACATTAAAAATCAAAGATGCCGTAAAAAGCCAGATTTATTTGGGAAAAATGAATTCAAATTGAAAGATTTGATAACAACAATCAATAAACTTTTGTATGCATTTTTGACTTTAAATATATTCGCATCCCAGTCTCTGTAATGTATCTGTTATTAAATAATAACAAACTATAGGGTGATCATAAACATGAAATCCTATGCCCTTATCATAATTTTTTTTTAATGTTACAGGTTCAAGGAAGAATTTTGGAAAAATAAATAAAAGGTGGAAGTAGGAGCTCTATATACAGTATTTGATTTCATGTGAATATCACTGGAAGTGCCAGCAGGCGGCTGGTACATCCTGTGAACCAAATACATAATTTTTGTTCTACCTCCTCGTAAATCTTAAGTTTTTTAAAACTTTATTATTGTAGTAATGGGCGAACTTTATGATCACCCTGTATATGCTGTAGACGCTCGTATTTGCGATTGTGAAACGTAATTGACATTTAATTTGACAGTTTCAAATAATCGAATATAATTTTTTTTTCAAAAATGCAGGGAACATTTTGGAAGGTCCCTCAAATATGATAGTGCGAGCACCTCCATCACCAATATTTTTTCACTTGTTTTATTTGGCTGGTTGAGGAGATTGATGTTGCATCTGCTTTCCTCTTCAAATGCTATTCCGCCTAGTTTGACGTTTTCGCTTATAAAATCAGCACGCATCAATTTCTTGAAGTGGAAACTGGGAATTTAGTTTGTCGTTAGGTTTCTGAATTTCCATCTTTTATACCTCATTCGAGTGAACTTAACGAGAAATATCTTTTCGGGCTGACGGACGAGGGTGAAAACGAATCTTGACTCAAATGAACATCTGAAAACAAAATGAGTTTCTGGTCTAGCTGTTGTCTTCCGTTACGGGTTTAAAACAAAAAAGCGATATAAAAGCATTGGGCTGTGCTTCGTAGAAGGCTTAGAACTTTCCAGAAAACCATTCTGTATTTCATCGTTGAAGGGGTAGCGATTTGAATCGTTTTAAAGTGCCATGGTAATGTTCAATAGCAAAATAATCAGATAAGTAACAAAAAATGCAGCGAAATCAAGTAAATGACCAGGTAGGCTGAAATGTGGAAAGATGTGTGCAATCATCGTAAGACAATTTAGACTAAAATTATTATCACATGATCGAGATTTTAAGTCAATTCAATTTTTAATCAATTTAATAGACCGTAGTTAAATTGATAACGAACACTTTTGTTGCTAAGAAAGTATGCTCAACCCAAAATCTATCAACTATCCAGAAGTATTGTGGTTAGTTCGCGCCAGTAATCCCGCACATTAAAAATGATTGAGTACGGAGTTATGGACCATAATCCACTTCATATTTTTATTTTATCTTCAATTTTGGCATTTATTCGGAGGATATTAAACCTGCCTGGGTCCTGATAAGTTGATCCGAGCCGAAGTCATCAGTCATCAATTTGCAGTTTTCAAAAGAATGAGGTAGACAAATGGTCACCCAGCAAGAGTGCAATACTTGGGAGGGCCCCTAATTCACGTAACATTATAGGAGAAAAAATGTCCACCGATGACCCTCGTAATCCTAATTGAGGTCTTAAACTCCTGGTTGATAAGTTCTCCCTTATCAACCACAAAATGCTTCTTGACACATAACAAACCTCCCTGTTATCTTTCAAATTTAGCTTCTTGTTCTTTAAGACTCCACTCTCGACTTTGCCAAAAGTTTATTTTTAGGGATAAAACAGACAATTCGGGCTGGTTGCAGATAATTTTAATGCGAAAAGAAAACCATTTCTGTGTGGTCTGGTTATCCAACCTAAGCAGACCTTCACAACATGTGGGAAAAAACACTTTTGCCATTATAAAGCAATGATCTGTTTTGAGTTCTGCATTACGTCAGAAGCATTCACGATATCTACAACTGGCTGGATCGTATTGTATGCGTAAAGTTCTTGATAATTTAAGGAAATTGTAAATTCTAATCTCTACAAACGTTTAATACGAATTGAACAAGGCTGTTATTCGCTGCTACTGTACTGAGCACAGCATCGTTTTTCTTGGATTGCTTTGCAGACACGCATAGGGATTTATTTCCTTCTATTTTTTATTTAGTTTGCTAAAATCGTTTTCTACAGCTCTTACAAGGGCTTAAATGTTCCAGCATGGGGTTTTTCAATGAAAGCGTATCGGGAAGCTCTTTGCCAACAATTGATTCAGGCGAAAGGTTAGAGCAACAAGATGACAGAGCAGATAGCTGCTATTGCCGATAATTTGGTTTGCCAGAAATGTCTGACTTACACGTACTGTACTTCTGACTTACTAGGTTGTAATTGCAACGAATAAATACGACACGTACACAAACAAAATCTTCCTTATTATTGTGTGCATGTGTACAGGGGATCATTTATGTCCTACTCAAGTTTAAAAAAATTGTTAGGGAAACTCCGTGTGAACCAAATAAATTAAATAAAAAACTGGTTCTGCAATTTGACAACTTTTTGTGTATGTCACTAACAGCTTTTTTTTTGGAATTTATTTTTCTGATGTGGGTAGGAATTTAGGAATTTGTAAGCGTTCATTTTACAATGTATTTGAATAGAAACGTTCGGCAGTGGCCAATTCCGAAACGCTGTAAATGGTTGAAAACATTATCCCCAATCACAGTAAGTTGCACCCACTGTAGTTATAGTTTGATGCGCCATAATCCATAAATGTCCCTAAAACGTCTGCCCAAGCAATTATAGATATTGAGTATCCATCATCTCCTTCACCGAAAATACTCTTCTTACAAAGCGACCTCAATATGTTATCCATAATGCAAGAAGCTAAATGAATCATTTCAGACGACCCTGTATTGCGGCTTCCGACATATCAAATGATTCATCTCGGAATTATTACGGCGCTAAACTTTGCCATTTAAACCAAAGATGGCGCCCAGAAGTCCAGGTCCATCCGACCATCAAGATTTGCCAGAAGCTAGCCCTACATGGCTCTTAGATAACTTTTACATGTAAGACTGAATTGGGCAACTGTTTCTTCTGTCTTTTCAATTTCCTCTTACTGTAAAAACGTAAAATTAGTTTTATCATTGGTGCACAGGAGAGAAAAAATGTGTCAACATCATTTTGGCAGCTTTGGCTTAGGGCATCCTTTGTCGCCCTATACTACTTATCTGCGTGAAAGTGTGAAGAAAAGTATATTTAGCAACTTAAGCGCATTTCTTCGGTTTTTTTTATTTGATAATGCGTTTCTTTCAGGTTGGGATTTTGAAACAAACTTTTAGTGACAGTTTTTGGTAGTCTCCTTCCTTCAACGTTTGCGAGAAAAACACTTCGAAATATCTATTCGAATTAACATTTAACTATTGGTTGACACGTGTTGGCCTCCATGGCGAGTTTCTGCTAATGTACCATCAACAGGAATTATGATTTTAATTGGCCATGGGGAATGTTGCGCACATGATTAGTCAGGCTTGCTAAATTCGACGTTAGATGACAATCTTCCCATTGTGGCCCCCATTCCTCATGCCTTTACCGTGTCCATCCTTAGGGCCATTACGTTGGGGCAAGTATGGTGATTGATGGTCATTGTTATTCGGTCCTTCTGGCACCTGCCTGTCAGTTTTAGAATCGTTGACAGAGACCTGGTCCCAATGTAAGTTATGGGACACGCGTGTCGCTAGAGGTCATGACAGCTCCCCAGAATTCTGTAAAATACTGAGCAAAACAAACCATAAAATGTAGGGGGAACGTGGATTAGTGGCTGAAAAACACAAACATTCGAGATTTTGTGAATTGTTAAGAGCAACTCCCTCTTGAAATTTGTTGATGATGAGAAGACAGCACATTGATCGCTGATGCGATTACAGATTTTAATCTCACCAACTACAAATATCGTCATCCTGTCATTTACGTTATGTTGTTATGTGCGTTGACTACCACTATGTGGGCATTTTGGCCCTTGATGGGCTTTGGGTTATCGTATTGACATTTGATTGACCAATGTCATTTTTCTTCTTGATAAGGTGACTTTTACGAAACTAAGGTATAGCTATACATTTTCTATAATAGGACGTGTCCATTTTGTACACTTTGAAAAACTGTACTGAAATATTAATAGTGGTCATCATAATTTTATTTCCGGATATCAACATGCGGGGTGATCATACAGTCCTGCCCTCATTACCAAAACTTATTTTAAAGAAACTGCTAGTTGCTAGGAACATTCCTTAGAAAAAAGGAGAAGAACTTGTTTTTATTCCATGTAATGTATTTGGTTTAAAATTGTACATAGAGTATGCAATAATGTACGCAATTTAAGTCTGAACTGAAAAATTTTGCATCCAAGTTCTACAAGAGGGTGTTTGACTCGCCTTGTACGACTTGATGTACACTTCGCATGTAGGATACATGTATTTCCATGTCATATTTGTATAAGCAGATGCATTTCACGCAGCTCTAGGTCTCCCTTAAGTGAGCCAATAAATGTAGGTGTAGTTCAATGAATCTCCCATTCCATCCATCCCTTCTTTCAAAGTCACCAAATTTTTACTTCCTGCAGTGATGAAATGGATCCTCAATAATGCAAAGGAGATCGTAAAGAGAGTGGAAAAGGGAAGTTTTGTCGTCTTTTTCCTGGCCTTAGGGGTTCCCTTCGTGAAATATTACATTAGGGGCACTGGGCAGCCTCTTACGAGAGACCCTCCATAAAGCCTGCCTGCAGGGGCAAAAGGTTACTCGTCCATTCTTCCTCACCCTAATGCGTTTTTCAATGTGGAAAAATGGTGCTGGTACCTACCATATGGCATCTCCTGCCATCTTGAATTCCCTTTGAAACTGTTGAAGCACTTTTACGAAAAATTCGCTGTTGATCTGCGGAATTTTCTATAAGCCTCCTGTTTGTTTTTCTGTTCGACATCCTTTTAAGTGCTTTTTAGGGGTTTTAAAAGTTAAGAGATGACGTGCTACGATTAAGCGCAACATCGTGCACACACGCTTATAACATACATATAGATTATAGATTGACTAGCTGAATGCACGTTGTGCTATTTCCCATTCAATCTAGTTGGCTTTTCATTCATTTTGGCCTGGTCCTCTATTAATTGGTCTTTCTGTATTATTCATTTTAAGTGGCCACTGTATGAACAGAGGGGGGAATGGAACTGGTACCCCTATGTCCTAAGGCCACACAAATGAAGGGGGACTTCAATAAATACTTAACTCTTTTTTTTCTGGGGGGTTTTTCGGGCTGTTTACCACCTATTTTCCATCACAACACTGTTCTTCTCTCCAAACTATGCTCCTTAAACCCTTCTGCCCTATTCAGAAAATGATGGTTGGAAGATTGGATCGCCATAGATGCTTGCACCCTTAGCCATGGTGTGCACTGTACAGGGTGCCATCTTTTTCGTATATGGGTGCCATTTTTTGAGTCAGCTCCCTTTGTTGTGTTACACAAATAACATTTTATACACACGTTGGATATTAATTCATAAAATACAATGCCATATGTTTGTATTCCATGCATTTGTAAATTGTGCACTAATACACTGAACGGAATAGGGCTCAGGTTTCCTTCTGGTATATCAGACAAGTATTGCACATTTGCATATTGAAAAATACTGTACATGTAAATATTATGTGCATATTTGGAGTGAAGCATATCTACTGGAACCATAGTTTGTCTGTCTTTTTATTACAGTATTATATAAATATTTATTTTCTCAAACTACGTGCGATTCGTATACTGTTTGACGTAAGGTTATTAATATGGGAATGGCTACTTCTTCTCCTATTTTAAACAGATGTTTCGCCACTGGAATCACCTGACCGAACCCGAGGTCAGGGCCCTGTTGGGATAGACTCTCTGGTCCTAGGACC
>JAQFYZ010000715.1:0-34846 GCA_034695085.1 Cylindroiulus punctatus | reverse complement strand
TGAAGGCAGTTGTACAATTGTTGACTGAACATCCATCAAAAGCAGACTGCTTGCAGCTTGCCCAACGTTCTAATATCGGCACTTCAGACCCATTTTTTTTACAGTAAATATGCAATTTAAAGTTTGTTGGCATTTCGAAGAATTTTCCAAAACATTCCTTGTTAAGTTTTTTCTCTCGTAAAATGTAATTTATTTATACATAGGCGGTATTTACATACACAACATGCATACCATATTTATTTTCTTTATTGGTTATACCATGTTTAAAAATGTTGGAAAATGTGAGGAAATATGAGGAGACATGATGGTTATTGTTTTGTAGCCTAAATTGAAGGTGGTGGCGTTGGGCACTGGTTAGTGTGCAGGTTATATGTTGTTGGTGGTGGTGGGTTTTTGCAATCATATCATTATACCAACATACTCCAGGGCATTACCAACAGATCCATCTATCTATAAGATCCAGCATTCAGCCCACTGGCTTGTGCTGGTATGACTTTAAATTTGAAAAAGATTCAACTAGCTATAGAATGAAATGAGGTTGTGCACAACCCCTTCCCTCCCCTAAGTCTTATCTAGCTGCCTGATTTGGTTTACATGTATTTGGACCCGCATATCAGAGAATCCCCTGACATTTTTAGGCAAATTACAGGTAAATTAATTGGTTGCTACATACAGAAAACCTGCTGGTCAAATGTTGGTTCCATTATGTGAGGCATGCTGGAAGCATGTTGAAACCTACATATGGGAACTTGTAGGAACCAACATGTTGGTCCCAGCGTCCAAAACACCATAATTCCAGCAATGGTGGAACCATCAATCCTACATGCTGGAGGAAAATCACTAGGGTATGCATTACGCGTGCCAAAACAACCACTTATCAAGTATCGAGTTAATATTACTCGAATTCCATTAGTGTATATTAAGACGGTGCATGCAGTAACGATAAGTGTCTCGACTGAAATTAATTTGCCTTTTAGATCGGTTTCGGCTGGTGCACTAAAGTTGTACTGTACTGTACATACAGTACTATAGAAATACAATGCACAGTAAAGTTCAATTATCCATATTTGTTTGGTAAACACGTCAATAATGCTCTACTCTCTAAAGATGACGAATTACGTATCCAGTACATGTACTTGTATATCAGTTGTAATTAAAAGTTAAAGATTTCATTAGAATAACATAACATGTATGGTAGCGATCAAACTCAACGGAATAATGACGTAACTCCTTAACTGACAAAAATCTTGTTAGAATTCCGATACGAGAAACTAATGTTTCTTAAAGCTGAAGAAATGAAGGAATGATAAATAAACTTCTGAAATGTTTTAACTTATGTATGAACTTTTTGCAGTGGCACGGTGAGATATGTATACATGAATAACATTCAATTTAAATAACATTTATTAGAACGTTATTATCATCCATTAAACTATTGTACATACTTAAATAGGTCGTAATTTCTCGTTCTGGAATTGCGCAGTCGTTCCCATCTTTCACTGCAGAAATACTCCGGCTCAAGTTTTCACGAAATTTTCTCCAAAATTTTCTAATTGCACATGTAATTGACTACCATTAGGACGCATAAAATATCGATGTAATGGCCAACGAGGTAAGAGCTCGCTTCGTAACGTCATTGCAAAGTTAAATGCAGTCACCACAAAGCGAAACTGCGTGCCCTAACCACAAGATGATGTCATGAATCCGTCTAACATTGAAAGTGGTCTATGAGTTGAAAAAAAACGAGAAATTTCCACTTAGGCACCGCTGCGAAGCTTGTTCAACAAGACATTAAGGCGTGATCGCTGTTATCAAGTTTATTACCGAAGATTCACCGCCCTCCAAACATGTTAATGCTAGGACAAACGAAAATTCTTTGGAGAGCAATATTCAACGGCTATGCCCCATTATTTTTAACCCACGAATTTTAGCCTTCTTCTATTTAATGATATCGTTAAAAGTGCATTAGAGTGCGCCCCTCGCCCAATCCATTGGCTGCCATGCAAAATCCACTTTTGCTTTATCACGCATATATAATTTTGATAGACTTCACGCATCCGGAACACTGAACTTGATCATTGAAATTAATTGCCTTATCGCTTGTTTTCCGAGCCTTTCAATGCCGGATTTATGAAAATAAACTGATATGGAAAACATAATTCGCACTGCAGAGGATATAAAATCAAATTGTTTCAGGGCAAGGAAATAATACTTTTCATTGTCAGAGTTGCATGCACACATGCTTTACTCGTAGTTGTTAAAAAGGGATTATTAACAAGGACTTACTTGCTCAATAGAAACATCTACAAAGAACCCTATATTTACCACAATAAATGTATCTGTATAATAAAGTTCACCAAAAAAACCTTGCGTTTTCCGAGTTGTGTTATCAATATCACTTATTGTATAATGCTCAGCAACCTTCGATTCTTAAGCAATAAATGATAAAGATACACTTTTGGCTTATTTAACCGACTTGACTGGGTATAGTAGAAAAGGTGTTACATGTACTGACTCATCTTAAAGTCGTTATCGTCAGAATGGTATGTCAAACAACAATTTATATGCAGATGTTACTTTCCCCAGAAGAACGATTACTTCGTTTGTGCACTCCCTTGATTCGGTATGCAGATTCATTTTGATATTTAGGATTATAACATCGTAAAGACGACCATCAGGAGCAAAAAACATACATATTTTGAATATACATCCATTCGTAAAAACAAAATTATAACTAGAAATATTGTACATTTAAGTACTGCTGTTATTACAGGCGTATTCAATTAAATTCGAAACTTCAGTATTATAGATTTTCTTTTGGTAGCAATCCGTATAAATTCCCACACTTTGTTTCACCTCTGTAAATCGTAGACAGCCCTTTCACAGTCAGGCCAGAAACTGGAAAGCGCTTCCAGCCCGGGCTTTATACAGCGGGAAATTCAGTAACCATGGGATATATAGGCCCATAAAAACTACATCCTATTTATGGCAAACGAAATCAGTGTAAATCGTAGGCGCAAGTCGAGAAATTTCGAGGGAAAAACATTTCTGTCAGTCATCTGGGTCTGCAACTCCATATTTTCTGCGAACAGTAAATAACATTTGCATCGGAATATGGGGGCCTAGATTGTTTTTTATTTTGAATAAGATAGAAACGAGACCAGATATGTGTATTTTTGTCATAAGGGAAGCCCATATGGGGCCAACAGATTGTGTCACTGAAGCTTGCTGAAGTTACGTGCCACGAATATTGCAATGCCATATACCACGTTGAAAAACAGCTTTACGTGCAAGGCTGTGATTTTCAGACAAATGGAAAACTCAGCCAGAAATTGTTGAAGAAGCATGAAGTGGGTACGCCACCAACCTAGTCCAAACTATGATAAAAGATTGAACTTCGAGACAGGAAGTTTTTTTAATATTACCTTGTTGAGCTTGGAGCTCCTGAAACGTGTGAATTATACATCACGATACTGGCGTGTTTTTATTGCGAACTGATACTGACTCGCACAAACACCACTACTCCAAGCACACATTTTTAACTCTTTATGTCTAGAAAACTTGACTGTTAATATATCATTCCCTAAATGTCGTCAGCACAATATTTTTTCAACTAAAAACAATGTTCAAAAGCAAGCCCGGTTACCCAATGGGAGTTACCAAAAAAAATGGATCTAATGTAAATAGCAATATACTGCGTGTGATTTATTACGTGGCCATCCTTACGAGCGCGCTCGTACTATACTATAGTATACAATGCACAATTCCATATTTTCAATTTATGTAATTAAATGCATACTTTTTATATGCATTGCTTTTTATCCCTGCAAGGTGTTAGAAGGATCAAACATATCCATAATGTCCAATATTTGCAGGTTTAGTCATACCTAGAATTACTAGAATACCTGGCATATAGTAAACCTTGTGTAAACAATCATATACAACGTGTACATTGTCATGTTCTACTTTTCAAGACTAACAGCTGTGACATAAGCAGACGCAGAATACTGCGCACCCATATGAATAGCTGCGCAACATCAGTATTCGAAATACAATTTTGAGAAGAAACCTTTTGACTGCTCCCACATTATATACGTTTTAATATAGCTCCACAAATAAAATGTTACCGTTTCAAGTTAAACTATAAAACAAACTTTAGACACAAAAAACCTTTCCAATTTTATATTCTATTTTTTTCCCCGGAGGAGAAGGTTTTCAGGCTTCAGATTCCTGATGAATGTCGATGTGTATCCCATCTTAGAAATGCGTTGCCATATGCAGTTACAATAAATCATGTATGATACGATGACAGGTATAGGGGAGAGCAAATTTGCCAATGTGGCCATTAAAGGCCTGGATATGGTCGATGTATGCTTAATATTTATGCGCACGTCACCTCTTTCCTTGTAACAAACGTGTATTCACCATGATCGGATGAAGCAAAATTCATTTACCAAAAATCGATGTATGAATATACAATGACACCCTCTCATGTACAGTTAGATTTATATATTCCTCCTCGAACTTTCTGAGCTGAAGTGTATATGATTGGCATCGAAGCCAATTTTACGGACGAATTTATAGGAAATCCAGGACATTATCGGTTTACAAACTGGAACAGCATAGGCAGTGTCAGCAAACTTTCATTGGGTTTTACAGAAGTTTAAACCTCACTATTAACATTTTAAGGAACTAGCACCTGCACTATTCATTCCAACATATTGACCATATTTACACAAACAAATTAATCCTTATGGTCCCAGAATTGGTGATTATTATAGGAGAGTATTGAGAGACTAGAGATTGCTAATCATTGCTAATCATTAGTGGCTTTTGTGCACTAATGTGAATATGCGTACTCGAAAACCGTTGTGGCAGCATTTGTCTTGCCGCCATTACTAATTGAAATGAATACGGGACTTTAGTTAGAACCCTTGGTTTAGGAACTCGTCTGAGAGAATAGTTAGCTGATGCAGATAGCAATTGCAATGTCTTAGAAATCTACACGTCGCGACGTACGCTAATCAATTATGAGTCAATGAATGCATGCGTAGTAAGTAGCGTAATATAATAAAATCAATGAAATAGTTGAACGTATCGATATGTAAAAGTGAAAGAAGGTGTCAAAACTTACAATTTTTGATGTCATTATTTCCACTTTCCGGCATTAACATCCTTCTTGGGAAAATAATCGCTGGTGACTGCCATGTCAGATTCGTCACACAAAATGGAAAATTGCCCCTATTCTGCGTGCCTTTCACACATCTGAAATCAAATTACAAAATATATTACGACATGCTCATGTTTTGCGTAAAATAAATTTGCATAGTGGTTCACCGGGGGCATGCAAGAGTCCTTGAAACCCACGAAAACCTATACATGTACTGTACATTTAACATTTCAATGAAAAAAGGCACCGCAGAGCCAAATATTTCCATCCAACCAATAGAGAATATTAATACATGTATATACCAACTTATTTCATTTCTATAATTGGGCATTGAAATGCGACACTATGTCCAACAACCTACATTAGCTGTTGAGATTTGAAAGTGAATGAAAGTTACTTAAACATTACAAATGAGGAAATGTGAGAACGGAGAAGATATTGCAAAACTGCCCGGTATTCCGGCCATCACAAAATTACCATATCAGCAAAACAAATGTTGCCATTAAGAAACGTCACTGATGTTGATTTCAATTCTTTATATCAGGATTCCATAAAAGCTAAGTCTATGAATTGCACATGTAACTACAAAGTCTGCTAATCGAAAAAGTGCTTTTAACCAGGAAACTATATAAATGAATTATGTAATGAGTTTACGGGCGTAGTTTAGTGTTATTGCGGCCAGACATTTATGACAAAGTTCATCACTACTTTGCTCGATGCAAATGCGGCCTATAACCGGTGTTTAATTTTGGATGAATGCTTTAGTAATTCAAACATGGCGTGGTTAATTCGAGTTTTTCGTGAGTAAAAACGATACAAGTGCTTTAACACATTGTAGGACGTAAATTATACACTGTATAGTTTAACAATATTTCATATAAATGGTAGTTTAGTAACAAAACTCCCTATGCTAGACTTAGAATAACAATCTATAAATATTTGTTGTTAACAACACGAGCCAACTAGCCGCCGAAATTATGTCGTTATATCTTCAGGGTAAAACCATTGACAAAACGAGAAAAATGAGAAAGCGAAATGGGAGTTTAATGCTTGGCTGCGAGGCGAGGCTCATTAGTCAAGTCGCGGTAAATTTGCAAAAGTAGGAAAGGCAAATAAACATTATTAAATCAGATAATTACCTAATTAAAGATGTGCTTTAGGATAATTGGCAAAGATACAAAACCCATGAAAAATAAAACCTAAACTACGTGTATATGTCTTTGTCGGCGTTATATTTGTATTGGTGAATATCAAAGAACGATGATACTACTTAGTCTATATTAAATGAAATTAGCTCCTTGTTATCAACCGCAAAGGAGAATGCATTATGTGTCATGGTTGGAAACAAATGCAAAAAAAAAATACATCATAAATATAACTTTCACTGGGTGTATTTGTAAATCAATATTGCATAAAGTTTGCTTATGAATTTGAAAATATTACACTAGCCTCCGTTGTTGTTTAAAAGTACAGTACAATTGTCATGATTTGCATGATGTAGTTTTGTGATAAAGTCATGATAGATCCAGGCATATTATTAATTTAAAGTTGGTACTAAAAGACATTACACGCATAAAGCCATTATTGTCACAAACATACAATTACAAGGGTATCATCATCTTTTATTTGAGACATAATTTGGTGTTTTTGTACTCTCTAACTAAAGAGCATGTTTAGCAAGAATTATATGTATGATAATTATACGGATCAAAATAAATGTGTCGCACGCAACACCATTAACCTTAACCAGCTTCACCCATGTACAGTATATATCAGTCTACAAGGTAAGCAAGTTTTATTTATTGCATGATTCTCAAAGTCATAATAATATATGACTACATGCACGACTGTATCTATAATTTGAAAATATTGCCATTTTTGCACGCACACAAATTGAAAAATAAGAATTATTAAATTATAAGATCATGTTAAAACGAAATTCGTCAATAAGAAAAATAATGAAATCAGCAAATATGGATTTATTGCCAATAAAACGTATACGGGATTATTCAGCAAATTCTGATTGCAGTTTTCAGTATGTTAATATTTGCAATAACGTTTGATACGTACATCCTTTTAAGTAAATATTTTCTTAGGTGCCAACATTGACGTATGAACTAGAATAAAACCCTGAAACATGTCAGTTCAAAGAACCGGGTATAAATTGGACAATCTAATTTGATTACTAGTCTTAAATAACAACTGTGTAACAGATTGAAGCTAGCAACTCAACGTATTTAAATTCGCTTTAGGCTACAAAACTACTAAACAGAAAGATGCACGGATATGGATTTATATAGGTAATTCTTTTGTTCCAAATACTGGAAATTTGTTTAACCAGAGAGAAAGAGAAAGCATGTGTACGAATATGCAGACTGTTCAGAATACTGTATACAGTAAATAATTGAAACAAACAACAGCACAACGACACCTCATGACCTTAAATATAGTCATAATGCATAATATAGATCCAACATCAGTAACTCACATTACTGCCAAACGTCAGAACAACAATGTATAGTTTTATTCACTTTATAACAGCATTGTGTTATTTGGTAAAGTCTACTTTTGATCAATTAAAAGAATCCTAACAACATGCAGATAGGAAGCCATCAAGCTAATAATGGATCCTTTGCGTGAAACCCCGCGATTCAAAACGCTTTCATTGATTTTTTTTGGTATGCTATAAAAAACACTTTTAGTGTATATATATCTACAAAGATACATCGACATGTATACAGCAAATGTTTACATAGATCATTTTTGCAATAAAAGAAACCAGAAAATGAGATGGCCATATGCAAATTCAGTACCCAATAATCACCAGTCAAAATATTTGCATATTTTCCACCATGTCGAAGTGGTACAGTAGTTGACAAAAAAGTAAATTATACCTCAAACTCAGTCGCAAAAGAAGCTTCGTTACAAGAAAAATTCAAAAAGGTTTGAATGTGTGAAACGCGCTGACTTGAGCACGTTTTCGGGACTTGCCAATTTCGCCAAAGTGCTTAATGTAATTAAAACTGTCTAAATAGAGGAGATAGAGTAAATGGATGTAAACAAAAGTCGTAGGTTTTAGCAGCAGATCCATCAAATCGATGTTTTATTTAATGGCTGTAGCTGAATCTGATGGATGGAGTTGGTTGATGGTTGCCAAGATAAAGATACCCTTTGAAATGTTAAGTCTAGCACCATCAAAGTATTGACTGTTCGAGCCTCACTCGACTAAACGATTTGGCTATTTCAAAGGAAATTCAATTGCGAAATACCGCGATATAAACTCAATGGCACAGCATAAATATATTCAGACTACATCTAAAATCCCCCAAGAGTTGGGCGCCAAATGCACACCATGAATTTTTTGAAATCTAACGATGACACGAAGAAACCCTCTGGGCTAAAATCCGGCTTCAACATGTAATTACCATTGTGGAACACACTTTACGGAAGAGCAAAGCTGATGCCTAAAGCGTATGTCGAAGAATTGATTACAAAAGACAAAGAAATCCACGCCGATAATTAAAAATGTATTTTGGAACGTGACCAGAGAAAATCTGGTAGCTTCACATCCAGTAGATAGCACTAAGCTTGTTAGTATTCAACCCAAATCCTAGATTGCCATGCAATTGTCATGTTAATGGCATGCCATTTGGGAATAAGCTATGTGGATTGAACCTATCATAAATACTCTCAGTGGCGGTGTACCAAGTTAGTGGAATACTTTTAAAGCCGTTTTACAAATGAGAAGGGTGGCAGGTATCTACAAACAAAAGTATTACTTCGTATCTTTGTGGAAGACCATGGAGCAATATTCGTGTTAATAGATTTATAGTTTTGGAGATTCGAAATTATAATCAATATGATTTTTCACGATGAAGGATACAACAATCTAGCATGTAAGATATGTCAATTCATTTTCACATTACAGACGTTTGAGATTACGATTATAATGGTTATGACTTACATTTAAAAATCCAAAGACTGGACAATTGTTGCAAAAGTTGGGATTACACCATACGTTTTGGATTGCAAACAACAATGTGCGACATGTACGAGCGTATGTCTATCATCGTAAACTTATCAAGGAATATTGGATATATCTGCCATGAAAACTCATCATTACTTCATATCTGGTTTTGAACTACGTTGATATGAAAGTAGACGTGTCCATTATCATATAGACATGTATACGTTCGAAATATTTGAAATGTTTAGAATTTGAAGTTGAAAGTTGCCATTTTTCAAACATATGCAAACACCAGGACACCCGTATTACATGGGCAACGCTATTCTGGAAATGCCGCAATGCAGAAGTTCACATACACTGTAGAAACAGGGTATTTTAACGTGTCCAAAGCAGCAGACGAACAGACGACACCACGCTGGTGTGTAAAACGAAAAAATCCACTGAATTCAATAGGAACTTTGCAAGGGAGTGTGCCCAAGAACGGAGGTCTGACGATTTCTTCAATACCTTTTAAATGCATGGATAGATTTCAATGACAAAATTGCTTATACTCGTTTCAAACGGCTTTTTAAGCGTCTGCATGCAAATTTGGGACCTGACCAGAGAAATGGAGAGATTGAAAAATGGATTGGGATAAGAATACCGTTCACATACCATCACACGTACATGTGCACAGACAGGCGAGTGGACCATTACAGCTAAAAAGTTCCCCGAAAGATAGATCTGAAACGTATCTAAAAGTGGCACTTTGCAGATAAAATGATCAGCTTTTTTCTACTTTCTACGCGAAAACTGCGCGAGAAACGGTGGTCCTAAAAGTCAAGATAAATACTGAAAGGGATCCCCAGTGAAATGAAGGATGCGAAGCCGCATAAAAGCAAATATCTGCTTGGTATAAAAGAAAAATGGTCCTCACATTCAACACAGCAATGACACTGCATTCTTCATTCACGAAATGGCATGGCCGCATCGCCAATTCTCAACAGCCACGCAATTATTGACGATTAATGGCAATAACAATTAATTTATCGGTGTGCAATAATGATTTCGTGGTAAGCAAACGTTGCTACACTGCATATTTGTCCCCTAGAGCCTCATTACGGTGGAATAAGTGTTCTATCCGGAGAACGCACGATTAATGAAGCATTCAATATTAATTGCGGGAAACATTGGAACTATTGGAAGACAGTGGTCGAGCAAGCGCAGCAAATCGTGAGGTCACTTTTGGGAAACACAATTGGTTCGTCTCAATAGTTGATTTGATACCGACAAGTCCAAATGCAATAGACGGCGTTTCAACTGCTCGACAAGTTATGGAATGGAAATTCGATGTTATGTCAGATAAGTTTCTACAATAGGGAAGTTGCACTAATTACAAAAACGCAAAAATTGATTCATCAAGCAATAATTTTCTATCCATAAATTCGCATTTATTTCTCAAATTTACAAGTTTGAAGTAGATATTTTGTTCGAGTTTGTCAAGTAACAAAAACGAGGTGTGACATAGCATGACTGCAATAAATATAGTTCTTCGTTGTCCACCACAGTAAAGTCAATTCCATTATGAAATGGAAGCCGCACTTCCATGATCGAGCCAATGAAATAGGACAACGTATTTATACACAGAAAACAAGTATTGGCAATAATTACTAAGTATTCAACATAATTTTTAGCAAATTAAAAATGTGCATCTTCCCCATTGTATGCATGAGTGAAAAAACGACCAGTATCCGTAACTTTTTACTGAAAAACGAAGTGGTGACAGGTTTCAGCGACGAAATGCATTTCACAATATAAAAAACGATGGATTTTAGAAGCGATAGGAGACTGTTGTCATCAGAATTTATATATTCAAGAGCAGCACTCTGTGAAAAGGTCAAAACTGCCCGAAGAGCCGCTTGGAATGCGGAGTATTACTTTTAAGCTTTTCTTCGGGGATTAGGCGGTTGCCAAATACCAGAGTGCTTTTTAGACAACTTACAATGAGTCAGTAGCTTTGTTTCTGTAAACTCAGCACCATTAATCGAGCGGGTCATGGTGCTGGCTTTACAGAAAACAAGGCTACTGACTCATTATAGTTGCAACTAAGGCGTTAACCTTGTATTACAGGTAAATTTGCTTAAATAAACATACCAAGAATATAAATTAGTAAATAATTCATTGTAGTCTGCCGGACACGTGCTTTTATTCAAATAAAATTAATTGGTTATCCGTATGTGATAACGTGCCGACACGGTGTACATGCATGCTCGTATGTTCCTAATTTGAATATTCTGGTAGTTGGGAGTACGATAAATATCAGTCATAAAACTGAAATTGAGTTAGGATGGCCAGCAATTTACTGTATTATTAGTGGACCATTATCAGCGCCACATGGATGTGGAGATGAATAAGGTCCTGTACTGCCCCCGCACCATAAATGATCGAGTTCCACCTAACGCCTATAATGTTAGCAGTGATTGCCCCATGTCAGGGTGGCCAAATTAAGAAAGTTACAAGTTAGTTTTAGTTTGGTCAGGATGAACCCAAAAAAGAGGGGGGAAACAGACAAAATGAGATTGTGACAGATAGAACAGTATATTCAGTGATTGATTACCTGGCGGTTAGTGGCAGAAAAATAAGAAATTACATTTTTAGGTTAGTTTAGGTTACCTAGATTCCACCTTGAGCAAAAATAACGCCAAAAAAACAAAAAAAGGATTAATTGCGACAGCTTCGACAAGGTGTCATTGTTGTATACTAGACAAGTAAGGTTGAAATGTAAAGTTTGTGTGCGCATTCGGAACCAGCTACATGTATATTGTATAGTATATCCAAATAAATGGTGCCAATGATATTTCATTATAATTGGGCGTACCTGATATTGACGTTCTCTATATATCAGGTGTACTTTCATTTGTTTCTGGAGCCCATCCGACTCAATATTTCTCACCTTGGTTGGTATCATACGATTGTGTCGGTTGAAACGGGAATGGAACCGCCCTTTCTTCGGCGTTATGTTGTTGTTTTCGCTGCAGGGAATGCCAGAAATTTGAAGGGCATATATATATATAATTATACGTGGTCTGCAGGCCAATAACGCGCTTATGGAAGAAATAAACTCGGTGCTCAGACATTCGTCCACATGTGTGATGGCGCTGAATTAAAAGCCCCGAAAGCAGTGTTCGCAGCAGTTGAGCAATTAGTTTTGATAGACGATCGCTCAAAAATGTTGCTATTGCTTTTATACCGGGATATTTCATCCTCAATTATCCCGAAGTACGTAGTCCTGCGCCATTAGGTTAAGATGACCCCATTCATTTTGTCAACGGCTAAATGGTCGCAATCCCACTTTACAACAAAGTGTGGCGGAAAAAACCCCAGCCAAGTCTGCAAATGACATCAATATCTTCAATTGGTGTTTATTTAGGTACCAGCTAGTCTCCGCTCATTTGCAAGTGGCCAGAGAAGGAACCTCGCTAATGATCAAACAGCATTTTGTCGTCGAAGGATTTATCTTTGTCATGTATGGATTACTTTTACAATGCACACTTGCCTGCGAAGGTATCGGCCTATGCTTTGTCAGAGTTAAGATGGGCTGCAACTAATGGCATTAATCTGGAATTTATTCGCTATAACGTCAGTGATAATCAGTTTCAGCACAAAGTGCTGGCACCTAGAGCTCGTCTATAGCGAGCTAAAATGAAACTTAAGTTAGTTTTCATGTTATACCGGCATGTTTTAACGAGGCCAGTGCAAAAATCCTTTCTCATATCGATCAATACTTGAGCCGATGGCAATTTATGTCAAAAGAATAAAAAAAAGAAATTCTTAAAACAAATGCTAGAGCAATAAATGAAAAAATTCCTGTGATAAAGCTTATATTCGTTTGTGAAAACTCCTGTATCGTCCAAAACTCTATCAAAGTAGGTAACTGCAATATTTTTTCTATTTTAGAAAGGCGTGCTTCAAATAAGCATTAAGTAAAAAAAGATTGAAAGTGATACAGTGGTGATTCCGCTGTATACCGATGACAGAAGGCAGCAAATGGCTAAAATTCACATTAGACTAGCTGCCTTGTTAGCGGGTTTAAACAATTTTTTCAATACACAAGAAAATTGCGACATACACCACTATCCCTTTCAACTCTTTATCAGTCTATCATTAACAGCTTACAATATATGTTTTCTTAGTTTTTAAAATATCTGTATCTAATCTAACCAAACCGAAGCTTACGATATTTCTGATTTGACTGCCCCTAACTGCCAGGCAATCACTGCCAACTTAGGAGCTGCAAGGATGATGTAAGGAGCTGTACGGACTGATATGTAAATATTTGATCTGAAAGTTGCGCTACTAAGCACACATACACACTGTTGAAAGTACAAAGTTTTTTTTAAACCAGGACTGCTATAATTCAATCATAAAATGTTCAACTTGATTGTGAAGATCTCGAAGCGAGATAGCGTTGAATCTCTTTTTTTACTGTTTTACCCTGATATCTGTCTATTAATCATCGAATGACAACGTAACGTCCAAAAGTGCGAATTACAATGTCAAATTTGAAATCTGAGATTAATGATACTGTATAGCGAGTGTGTCAGTACGAAACTTTGGAAAAACTAGGCTGTTTAGACTTGCAAATTATATGGTAATACACAGAATTGAATGCGCGTAAAAATTGCCCGAGTAAATGACACGGAATGACAGAACAATTAAGCTTATAATTACAACCATATATCAAGTGCGATGACTGTTTCCACACGTTGTGTAGTGTATACATCCATAACAAACTCATTTCAGATTCAAACAACAGAAAATGAAGCTAGTAAATTTAATATATCAAAATATCTGACTTTAGCGTGTTATTTCCTTCGGCGAATACATTCATTGGTTAGAAAATGTCACCGCATTTCACATGCAATGATGCGACCATTTTTTGTTTTGATAACTATTGACGGGAATTATGCACAGACGAATAAAACGCTTATTGGCTTTGAGCATTGAATGCATATGTTGCCATAACTTATTAACGGCTTGCGGCATTTCTAACTGGGATATATAAAAATGTTAAGAGAACCGTGAGAATCTCGCTCATTTGCATTTTTTTCATTTCCCTTTTTCTTTCTAAAGATAAAAGTTTATGTCGAGGCCACGCACCATTATAAGTGAAATAGTACAAAATGTACACTCGAGGATGTCTAAGACAAGAAACGCGGAGTCTCTCCTGAAATACTTCAGAAAAATGCATGATAAAGTTCATTTTAATGAAATCATGCGAATGAAAAATCCGAATGTGCATGGCGAATTGCACACAACAGGCATAGATGCGTATTCGCAACAAAAACAAATTCTAAATACATTCATGATGAGATAAATTCAAAACAAATATGAACGTTTAATGGTTATGCAAATATGCAGTGCATGAGCAATACTCTTTGACTACATAAGTGCAGCAAAGTGCACCAAATTTAGTTTTTGTTTGCGTTTAAACATGAAAATAAGGTTTGCGAACTTGTCGAAACCAGTATTTTCAACCCAATGCCAAAAGTGCATTATCCTTATCAATAGGCCAAAATACGAATTTAACAGCAATATAATGTACCGAAATTCATATATACCATGCATATTAAAGTAAAAGGCATGCTTCCACACTACATAGGCACAGAAGAGGTTCAGGTACTAAAATTAATGACATTAAAAATGTTAGTTGACAAGGAAATTGAAGAAAACCAAAGCAAATTTTGATTTTCGTCTATTTAGAAATGTAGATGTCCGAGTTTATGAATGCAACTAAGAACAGTGTAGTGAGTTGCCATTTTGATACTGTTGTTATTATGCTTTCTTAAAAATAATTACACCTGTAAGTCAAGGAAATGCATGGAGCACGAATGCATTTATAGAACAGTACTCTTGAACTGAGAACGTTGGAAAAACAAGCTATTACGACTTTTAGAAATATATCGATTTGTGCAAGTAAAACTTTTCAAGTTAAAGACAATGCAAAACCAATGCTCATGAAAATACACGTACGCTTACAGTATATTCTTATCATTATTATTATTAATCATCCTATGAAAGGTAGGACGTATTATCCCATCAACGATTTTGGACTTCGTTACATTGCTAAATGATCTGCTTTACTATAACCTGATGCATCTTTTATAATAACCCTGCATATACAGCTTATTGCGGTAATTGCATATACTGAATATACTAGCCCAGTGTTGTATATTAAATTCAAACATCGTGCATACAAATATAATGAAGTCAAGATGCATTCAATCCTAGAAATGTATTATAGGAAATATAAATTGCCGAGAGCTAAATAAAAACAATGTTTATTCAGAGCAAGATCCGTTAAAATCCATTTGCCATGGTCGATTGAATATGCAAGAAATGAACTTTGAATATACCTATCGTTTCCATACCTAGGGAAAATGCTCCAATGTAAACTAATACCGTATTGTAAGTCAATATGCTCGATAATTGAAGTTTTTGATTAGGTTGGGATGTTTGAGCCATCAAAACTTTTTATTTTTTTGTAAACGCCGTCTTCGAAAGCAAAAAATAACAGCCAAAAAAGTATAGTTTACTTCTACATGGCAGCATACATGTAATTAAAAATAAGCAGCAAAATAACAAGGATATTACAGATATCAACCTCAAACAAAGAATTATAAAATAAGGTAACATGTTGTAACATGTGTAACATGATATACCATATGACTGCTTTAAATCTTAAACAACTTATAGATGAAAGGTTTTATTGCATAAGAGGCAAAGACGAGCTGTTATTCAGGCAGACTTTTTTGTTGCATTAATATCGCTTTTATCAAAAGGGTTCTAAATCCGTCGTGGCATCGAGAATAAAAACTGGTAAATTGAAGTCATTTAAATAAATTTCCAATTTGGGAGCGGCAATAAAAGGCAAGCCGTAAGTCTCGATGGGAGTCAAATTCACACATTTTCACCAATACAGTTTTCTCTGTTAAGGATGTGTCTTTAAATAAAGAGCTTCTGCCACTAGGGCAGGGATTCTGGATCGTAGCCTTTTACAATCAATGTATATTTGTAAAAAACGTTTTGGGTAAAAACACATACGAGCCTGTTTAGGTCATTTATAACAGCTTCTTAGAAACAATTTCTATTGTTCATACCAACAACCAAGAAAGAAGATAATCATGCCCATCTATATACTTTCGATTCTCCCAAAAATAATTCGTAACAAAAGGTGAATTTCTGTTTTTTATGGTCATTGTTTATAAAGCTGGAATTGTTCTACGAACAAGTTATAAGAAAAATCGATGATATCAATTGTACGTACACTATTGCACTATTGCTAAGATGAAATCAACTAATATATCAAAGATTTATGTTTGATGTTGAAAAATTTCAAACAGTTCCATTAGAATTCCCTCTAAGAATGAATCTTTCCCTCTGTGCAATGGCGAAAATCGCCAATTCATCGTAAAGTCAGCGTCGGTGCGTTTTATGTCCATTATGGAACGTTATTGATGACACGAGGGGTCACACTGGTCCGTTTCCGTATCCCTAAACTTCGAGAATGATAACCCTTATACACCCCAACATTCAGCAATTTTTGTTCACGCATTCCCATAGGTCGATTTCAGATCAACTAGCCAATCAAAGCAGCTTGAACGAAGTGACTGTGCCATCATTTTCCAGTTAAAAAGTCATCAAATCAAATTTGTTTCATTAAGACGATGTTGTTCGCCTCCCTTTAACGTATCGAGGGAATACATGTTTTGCAATCAAATCCCTGATTAATTTCTATCAATGCAATCCTGGTGGCTTAAGTGATACCGTCTGAATTGTAACTTGTAATATAATAATTCAATACGAAATCCCTCGAGTTGGTTTCTTGTACGGTTGTCTTTCTTTATTTCAGGTTTCTTGGAATTAATTATCCACGTCCTTTGTCTATTTATTGCCTTAGCACATTTATTGTGATTTGCTATTTCGAGTATTTTCTTCTTCTCTTTTTTTGTGACTGATTTCAACTCCTGTTCCATTGATCTTCCTCTGGGTTCCCTATGAGCTGTAGCGTATTTGACGAGCACGAATTCGACTCGAGTTTACAATTTAATGCTTATGCAGTTTGGTCAGAACATATAAAATTCTTGGATTTCTACAGAAGAGACTCGCAATGTTGGGCATTAAAATGGGAAGCGATGAAACTTGTCCCAGATATAAAACTAGGTAGTTCTCGGCTTAACGATTTTGTCTATTTTTTATGCATTTCAAAGGCCAGATATTGAGATTCAGGAAATGAGCGCCAGCTGGTGTTCGAACCCCCTAAAGCTGAGCTCAAGTTAAGAAGCAGCATTGGGTCGGACAATTTAAGAAAGTAATTTCGGCAAATGCCCAACTAGAAATGAAGCTTTCTACGACCATCCATAAAAGTCATAGAGATGCAGAATTAACATTGCGAAATTTTGCAAAAATCTACTCGAGAAAAAGTACAGTACAAGCTATTGCGCTAAGCACACATCCTTCAGTTTCGTTATCGCTGAATAGATGGCAGACATGTACATTTGCATGAGATACGTGCATATAAAATGATCTTAATTAGTAGTCATACTTCAAATCATGCAAGATAAATTAAATTACCAACAGTTTGATATTGGGTAATATCGACAACTTAACAATCGTTAAATGGCATGAAGGAAAGCAGATTACCGATTGCAAAAACGATGATATATCAGCAGACTATTGGTTAGACATGGCAACTATTCATATACATGTACGAACTGTCATTCTTTGAATCGGTCCATTGATCTGACCATAATACGTGTCCATCTACATGTATATCATACCGAGCTGTAGGACTGATATTGCGTGTTAACATGACAAATTCTTGACATGGAGGGCTTCAAACAGACTGGAGATTTCTGATCCTACACTAAAGGTAACAGCATGAACTTGGGCGTTTGGAAACAGGAAACTTAATAACATACATGACATACATGTATTTGCATGTAAAGAGGCTAATAATTGACATGTGTACGCCTGATAACGACTTAAAATTTCCATTGTTGTGTATGTGTATGTGTGAGTAGCACCATAAGCGTCCGTTTTCAACAATTCAATTCATAATTGTCTTACAATCAATACAATGCACATGCATATGAATAATACTGTGTAGTATATGTGGGTATACATGTAGGTGTTATATATCAACCTAATGAATTTGTCAGTAACCACATCAGTAGGGTGAACACCATCAGCACTGTTAAATTGAATTTTCAGTAGCTTCTGGCTACCCATTGGAAAGAATTTCAACGTCTAATTTCGTGCAAACCACTAAGACCAATATACGGGTATAGTAAGTATGGCCCTATGGATCCGAATCGGTTAGGAGTTCCAAAAGTGGATTCAACTTCTACCACCTCGAGTGTTTCAGTCAAAGATTCCCTAATTCACCGAATTAAAATTCCGTCCCGTCTTCTGACCCTTCCATCTTGACCACAACGTATGACCTACTCCAGATACTAAACTTCAAATTGATAACATTCTGTCTCGCTGATATTTACCGTTGACAAATCTAGCAGTAGAGTTCAGCATGGAACTCCATTAAAACTCCTCCAGCATGTCCATGCACTTGCCCAACAGCTCTTGTTATCAAACAATTCATGCCAGCTTTTGACAACGTCCTCCTAGGCAGAACGATGCCCATTCCCGAAGGTGCCCAAGAGCGGAAGCGAATTGCAATTTGCTGAGAGGATCTAGAAATGCGACTCCGATAGGAGATATGTAGTATTTTTGAGCCAGATGTAAACAGCAAGATGGCCAAGGACACGAGTGAAGTAGAGTCCTGCCATGCTGGGATCCCATGACATGGTCATATTTATCCAAGCTGGGAGTGCTGCGCCCAAACTCATTTGAAATAACCTGATTTATTGAGATTTACGAGCTGTCCTTACGTTAAGTTTAATGCCCAATGTGCATGTACTTGCTCCGAAATTGCTATCCTATTCCCATGTGACTATCAAATAAAAAGAAACAGTTGTCACGGGAAATACACGCACATAGCACGAGGATTCAGCGAGGAGACACTGCTTTCTCACAATGATTTATTCGCTACACCAGAAAACGCATTGTCTAACTTTTTAGGTTCACTAAAGTAGTTTTTCCTTCCTGATTTCGCTTCATCCACTCAGCCTTGATCCGAAATGCGAAGGAAGTTATTGCCAGACAGAAGAGATGTCGATACATGCAACGACAGAAACTATATCTCGATCGAATGCAATAGGATGATTACCATAAGAGCGGACATCATTGCAAAATCAGTACGTCCAGTGTTAACATTATTTCATCACGTCAGAAATCGACAATCAAGACATGTAGGCATTAGCACAAATGTGGATATTAAGTAATTTGATGCTTTCACAATGGGATACATTGCTAAGTGTTATTGGAAGTTCAATTCAGAGACAGCGTCGTACATGGAACGATCAATCTTTACTTGTATTGTGGCATGCCACTGACCTATTTTTGCTCACTTGTCTTATTTCAGTGTATATTCTGTACTTCATTTTGCTGGAACATTTTTGTACTTGGGTTGCATTCATTCATTCAGATTTATCTTATCTTATTATATTCTACTTATCTTTTTTAGCGGTAACTTTACTGCATTTTCTTTTGCAGTAAAGTTGCAGTAAATTTGACTTCCGTAGAGGCGGACAAAATAAGTCTTAATCAGTTCATGTATGGTGGCACTTGAATACTTATGTGAATTTATTTCGAATGTCTGACACACCAAGTCTTGCACTATTTTGAATAACCCTGTAGTATGACCAGCTTCAAATATCTCTACGCATGATGGCACACCATGAACTGGTCACATTTTGCATGCATATCCAGTCATATCAATTGCATTGCCATACGAGATACGAGAATAATCCATAGTTGCGAAATGCAGAACTCATGTCATTAGCAACGTACACGCGTACAAGTCTGTAAATGGCAATTTTTGTGAACATAAATTATTCAGTATTTGCATTGCTTGAAGCATATTTATTGGGACTAATGACCAAAACTACACACGATGGGGGCGGTTTGGGTCGCTTATGCTTCAAAATCTTGATGCAATTTCGCAATGTGTAAATTGGCATTGCATTCGTGCCACACAATGGTTCGTTCACCTTGCACGCAAACTTTTTACGACATCATGCAAGTCAATATAAAATTCAATTTTCTAAATAGGCCAATAATGGACCAATAGCATACACACTAGTGTAGCGATGGTCTAGTGCAATTTTTTTTTAATTTGATGGTATCTCCCATATGATCAATATACTGACATAACACTGTATTGGAATATCGCTATTAGTCAATTATCCAAGCAAAACGTTATAACCTATCAGGTGGGTCTAATGATCCTAATTTAATCTTAGCACACGTATCTTACATCTCTTTATATGTAAAATTGTGAACATTTAGCATTGTAGCTAATTCACAATGGAATATATTGATGCAGTACATCAAAAGAAGGTGAATTTTGAAGAAAATTACACCAACAAAATACCACACATGTAATTTTGCCATAGCGTGTGCAGCGTGTCAGATACGCCTATAATATTGAAAACTAGTTGCACATACTTAATTAGCATTAACGATAGATAACAATTTAACGAGCATGCAATCACGCAACGTTTCCTCCCATCACGTTAATACATTCAGCCAGTGCGCTCAATAATACATTATAATATCATCTTAAAGCTAGCCTCGATTGTCATAAAGTTGGTGCATTATTTTGTTTGATTAAACGTGAAAACATAAGGTGTGAATTCCAAAAATATTCGAGTTAGAACAACTAAGCTGAACTTACATAGCCCTGCTGCTAAACTAAAACGATAGCCCAAACAAATTCAAATTTGCAATGATTGTTGTTAGAATATATACAATTTAGTTAAAAAGCCATGAAATATTTACATGTACCTTAAAAATGGCCCACATGTAAAAGAAATCAAAGATTTACCTCTGTGTATACCCAGTTAATGGAAGAAAACATGTTTATAATATGAAATAACATTTTTGAATAACGCTAAGAGATTATCGGAAATTTAAACTTTGAAAATGTAAAATTTATCCAAAATATACATTTCAATAGAAATAACATGCATGTAAATCAGGTTTAAGACATAGCAAACGAAAACAAAGCAACCGAAAAAGCAAACTGATTCCGAGAAAACAAGTATTATTGTAACTACATTATCTCCATGGCAATAACCTTCGTGTTGCGCTATTACAAACACTTATTTAAATAATGCTAATGTTAATTTCCGAGAATATGCCATGATTTGCCAGGAAATCAATCTTTATTCTCCATGGACACAAATCTTAGGTTTTTGTTTACAAATTTTACTTGTATGTGATCAATCAACGGAAGTATTCACTACGTGCTTACAATTTAATTTAAATAATCCTTTATCTATGAAAGTATCGAAGATAGTGATTGACACTTTTGTATTTATTTGCGAAATTTAAAATCATAATACCTGTTCTTTGAGAACGATTAAATGCAGTACTCCTTTAACATCAATTAAGTAGCAAAATAATAAATACGAACCATCATTGTGCACACTCACTATAAGTAACTACATTTATCAGCTTCCTCGAAAAAAAAGCAGTTTTGCCCAAAGGTAACATTTGCGAAAGGAAATGCAAGAATTTTTCTGTAGCCAATTCATGCATGTTTGGATGAGCATGTGTACTCAAGCAGAAAATTAATTTAAGAAGTATTCCCATAATGGTATCTATACGTATAATTGCATTTTCTGCAGTAACATCAGGGTCGGATGCACCACGCCAAACAGCATAGGAAATTCAGGTGCAATTTCAAACTGAGAGGAGAAATAGACTGGCATATTCCCAAGACAGTAACCGTTTCGATGTGAACCTCCAAAATCAAAAACTTATCCGGTCATTGCATCATGCTTTTAGACACAAAATGTCGTTCATAAATGCCGGTATACCAGTCGTTACCCAAATGGGAGAAAAGATAATTCAGAATTAATGGCTCGAAAAATGTAACATAAACAAACAGGAGAAAAAATCGAGAAGAAATTAAAGTGGTTGGTAAATACAGCGGATGTTATATTACAAACGAACAGAATCTTAGAAATTTAAGCAAACAAAGAACGGTACGGAATTCAGCAAATATATGAAGTTTGTAAATAAAAGAAATTTCTAGCTATTTTTTGATTTGAAAGTTTTACTGAGGTGTAAGGATGGAAGATTAATGTACACGTATTTAAAAAAGGGACATTTTCCACATTGCATTGTTGCCTACATGTCATGCATTTTCCATTGCATGGAGAAAGTAAATTTAAGAACTGCCTCGTAATGACTTGGGAAAATCCTAACAAAAAAGTTTATAACCACTTCTTGTAACTGGCAAAACTTCAAATGGAGCTTTATGCAGTCATTCGCACTTTTGCTGTCTATGATCCATTTCGAGACATTTATATCTCTTGCTGTCAACAGTTTCACAATTGCTTTCAAATGGAAGGCAGCACTAAAAATAGGCCAGGAATAATTATCATCTTCCAGATCCTTGAATCATTGCCACACTATAAAAGTGAAACATGTGACTGGGAATCTTATGGCAGATAATAAAATGCCAACAATGTCGGCGTCGGTCCAATGGCACTTCAGGCGAGCAAATGTAAATGGGGCATCCATGATACGCCGACATCAATGAAGAAGAAGATATAGCATCACCAAGTTATATCAACATCTTTGAGATAATCTCTAAGTACGCACCCTGAAAACCTACCAAAGGAATGTGAGGGGAATTTAATGGATCCCTGTTCCATTTTAATGGAAGCAAAACCCACAAAAATGAATAATATTTTTTGGCAAAAACACCAATGATGCCAGAGAACCAGGAAAACACTATGAGTTAGAATAACCATTTTAATACAGAAGAAAACTTCTCGTATTCGGTAAACTGCAAATAAAATAGTTTACTGAGCATGATACAAGTATGTGCTTTAGTGCTTCAAGTGCAGTGTATAAATCACGACACACTTCCTCAATATAGTTGACGATATAGGAAAAACTAGGACAATTTCTGATTTTTAAAGAAAGATAACGTAGAGAGAATATCGAAATTGTGACCTTTATTGTCCAAGACTTGTCTATTTAATATGTTTAAGTAGAAATAATTTATAAAACTCAAAGATTATTTATACAATAACTAAAATATGGATCACCTATTTAATGGGTGATCAATAATCTTTTTGAGTTCTTAAGTTTCATAAATTAATTATAATTAAACATGTTAATAATGGTTAACATAACGAATATTGAAGTAAAAATACCGTACTACATGTATTTGTCAATGTTTTACGTTTACTGCACTGCATATGCTTCAGCATCATGTGAAATGTAACAAAAGTCAAGTAATGAAACCGGGGATAATTATATACTGCAGTTATAAATTGTAGGTCTTCATACACTATGCTCGTGTAACATGTAATTTAAATGAATAGAAACACCAATCGACTATATTCACTGAAGCAGAGAATATTGAAGCAAGTATAAAAAATAATATTTCAATTCGTTGACAGAATAATGACACGGTCAATGCTCACATTGGATTCTCTTTTAAAATTTGGTCTGAGATATTAAAACAATACAAATGAAAAATAGCATCTTGAAAAAGGTGAATAAATCTACATGTAATAGATTGATACCTGTTAATTTGTAACTGCATGTATGTGGCGGCATAGTGCAGCATACAAAGTTTTTTTTATTTTAAGGTTGCTGTTATCGCTCAACTTTTCTTAATTTCACGATGTCACTAGTCCGGGACGTCAACGCTGTTTGGTTCGGAAAAAAATTCCAACGAAAACATTTTGCAAAGTTGGCAAAAAATGCTAATAAGTAGCGTCAAGAATATTTGCAAAAAAACGAGAAAAAACTTCATTGAAATTATTAGTTTTATGGAAAGAAGCAATAATGTACACTGTATATAAGCTTATACTATCATGATAATGCAATGTGGAATTTAAGCCTACGCCATTATACCACACTCGCATTTCGGAGCCAGTTTCATTTGTAATTTGACCCATGTGCTCTCAGCGCTGTGCCAGATTATTAAAATCCAAATTGCTGTTATTACTAGCGCGTCAAATTTTAGCATACGAAGAAGTCTGTGTTGGAAATGCTAATGGGAAGTGAAAATACGCAGCAATATGCAGAACGAGTAAACTGTAAATCTAGCAACTGCATTAAGCAAAACTTCTTCCACTTTTGTGTATAAGAAAATGAGATGAAATGCAGGATGTTGGGTGTTCTCATCCTAGTCACGTTTTATCGCGAAATTAGCGATCGCTTCTTTTAGGGAGCTAAAATTACTCAACCTAATCTTATTGGATAAATTATCCCCGCATTTATTAGAGGCCACTGTTCTCAATTAAGGGCTAAATAGCAACGAATAAGCTTGCTTCTGTTTCATCAATGCGCGCTATAAAATCATAATATAAGCAGGGGTCTACAATTGTATACAGTAGGTCCTTTTATGCGCAAAACTAATTGGATAAACAAAGTTAATGATTCATAATGAAGCGACTTTCAAAGGGCGGGTGACTTATTTTAGAAGATGCATCATTTTTGGTGTCGATAAATGACTGGCATATGCCGTGTACTGCAGCCAAGCGATCTATCTCCACGTAGTAATATGGTACTGTAGTCAAACAATATGGACAAATGATAGACTGCACAAACTGTGAAATTGAGCTTAATTGATGCAGGAACGCCTTAAAATAGCAAGAACGTATTTTTAAAAAAAAAAAAAAAAGATGATGACTATATAGTGGTCAATGCAGCTATGTGGTGGTTTCACATGTTGAACAGTTTTGGAATTTTGTTGTAATATTTTTCCATTAAATTGCGACTTACATGGCAATTGTGGTTAACATAACGTACATGTACATGCATATTGTAATTTTATGCTTTAGAAACACGTGTCCAATGCTGAATGCATATACTTCGGTGTATATTTGGTTGAGCATTTCTAAGACCGTACACATTAAGAAATGCACGGCAAACATAAACGGATGCATAAATTAACAGAATCTATAGTTTCTAGATTTTGTTTCTTACGAAACAAATGACATCAGCTGCATCAATATCGGTCATCTGACATAGTTGTCTTCATTAAGATTAGACCACTGATATAAATACATATCCTTGTATGTATCTAAAAGTACTGAAAGCGTATATAAACACTAATGACGCCATTCATGCTGCGTATACTCCGATAATTAACAAATTTTAACTGAAGCCATATACATAAATGTAGCCAATTTAAATCAACTTCCCTTCATCTGTTTTCAAGAAAAAGTACTGCTCATTGATAGCAATATGTTATGGATAATTTCATTTCATTAGAATAAGCCACGCATATCGATTAATGCGATATTACAAAATTAATAAAAATAAATATGCGTTTACTTTACCGAGTGAACCATGAAGCGCAAATTAATAAATATTAATTACAAAGCACAACTGTTTAAATGAGAATTATGTTCTTCGAGTGACATTAGATGATGGACGGAGGCCATAAATTTGCCAGCAAAGAGGAGAATTTAAGACATTAATTCGCAGCAATTTGGTTCATATCTTGTCTATTCAGCGCATACAAACGAATATGAATACAGTAATTCGTGCCAAGCGTACGGAAGTTAGCAATTTGCGTTTCTCCGAGCAATTCAACAATTTGCATTTCTGTCAGAACTAGGTGACAGGCCCATTGGATATAATGCTTACCTTAGGGGAATCACTTCACGTTCAACGGAGACAACGCACTAATTACAGTGACACAATTAATGGAAGTTGCCTTAATATATAATGCATTTACAAATAAATCCCATGGGAGAGCATACGTAAAGTTTTCCTGAAGCCACGCATTTAATGCTTAGTTTAAAACTTACATTTTTCGCTATTACGAAGCTAATGACGGAGTAAATTAACCACAATTAAAACATGTGGTGCAAAACATAAACCACTATTACTTGGTTGAACTGCCAATCAACTGCATGGTAATTATAATCACGTCCATTAAATATCGTGAATTGTGATCAGTATTTGCCTGGCTGTCTGACCGAATCTTCCCTGACTTTTCCAGGTTTTCCAGAAACTTCATAAAAAAAAGTTGCAGAAAATTTGGTCTATACGTCCTTGCTCTAAATTCGGACAAAATATTTATATTTCAACTCAACTTTTGTATAAAGAAACCTATCGGACTTCATTCTTTTATTATTTTTCTTGTATTTTTGTGTCTAACTGCCAACAAGTTTTAGGAAAATCCGACTTAAATAACCTTTTTACTGGAGAAGGAACAATACCAAAGTACACCCGACAGTTTAAATTATTTTTTAACGGCTCTGACGCATTTTCAAACCAACAAGGATAAATGTTATGTGAATATACCAGAAATCCATTTGCACGGTGTACATGTATATTTATGTTCCTCTCGAGATTTCAGTGCATCCTAAGAAATTTTGCCAGTATTATTTATACAAGCATTCAAAGTGACTACATATACATTTTATTAATAATTTTTTTTTTAAATTTTCTCCAAATATTTCAGGTTGCAGTTCATAGCAATTACATTAAAAATGGACGCAACGATGTTTTAAAGGTTCATTCGACATAAACACGTATGCAATATTTGAATACTGACCAGAAACTGACTATATATTGCAAAGCCCTACAGTACTTGTATTCTGACATTTTATGTAAACATAATTTGAAGTTACTATCGAAAAGTGCTGTAGTCTTTCAAATGATCAGATGCAACTATTCCAGACGATATTCAATGCAATATTAACGATATTTTATATGCATGATTAGTACGAATCTAAAAAATATGCCTAAGGAGTTGTCATAAAATGTGATTTTTCAAGATGAAAATCTAATCTGGTGGAAACGTTTTCACTTTGTATTTTGTTACTCTTTGCAGCTCTTCCCATTGCACTATTTGCTGCTCTTCCCACTGCACTATTTGCTGCAGTATTAAATTGCAATTCAAGAAAGTATACTTAATACGATATTCTATAAAAAAGTTTTCAATTTAAAATGAAACAGAGTTAAATGTAACATATCTATTTACTGCACATCTGTTCTATGAATCAAATGTCTTCGTATTTGCCAAGCTGATTTTTACAACGAAATTAGGTAGCATAGAACAATTGTTCTGCTTTTAATCAGAAATGATATTCCCATATATGAATACTTTTCAGAGTCCCTTAAGGCTTACAATGACAATACCGCAACTCGAATCGGATTTTATATTAAACTTCCCCGACTGTAAGACAAACTCATGAACTACGAGGAAATTAAACTTTTTCATTTCACAGACGTAAAATGCAAACCCTTGTTTCACGTGAAATAAGGCCAAAATTCAATAAGAGCTTGTGCGCAAATACTTTACAATAAAATGGCATTAAGCTAGCTAGCATGAAAAGCAAACATCATGGTTAAGGTTATACATCATACCATCCATGCATGCCCGAAATAACAAATATTTATACAAATTACTTGCTAGATTGGAATAAACAGAACTCAGTTTTCGATTTGTACGTGATTCAATACCACCGCGTTGTTTCCAGAAAGCAATTTCACTGACCAAAAGACATTCGGTCTCAGAGGAGCAACCCTGCTTTGAGCACACCAGCAACAGATATATATATATACATGTATACATACACAACGTGACGCGATGTGTGGTTATCGTACTATGAAACTAATTGGTTTCAAGCCAATCACTAGGGCCAAAAGGACACGAAAATCAAGCCATCCCACACATCATTTAAAAATCAAAATTAAAAGCTTACGAGTCCGATAAACTATTTACTTAATGTGATCCTCAATTTGAGTGAGCTCTTCAAATAGGAAATGCCCATTGCAGTAGTAATGATGGATTCTTTGCTAGGAATTTGCATTCGAGGAAAATACTCACGTTGGTCTAAAACTTTCAATAAAGCATTTCCAGTTGATCTGCACAAAATTTGCATCAAAGATGCATCATTCCGAATAGATAATGAATGGAATTTAACAGTCTTTATCAACCATACTAATATATAACTACAGGTGTTAGGAACATACTGAACATGTAGCGCAATTACTGATAAACTATCTAATCAACTGCACTAATAGCCAAACAACGTTGAACAGAATTATCACACTGGGCAAGCTCGACATTCGGAAACAAGAAAGATTGGGTCCTCAAGTAATATAACAATCGAAAAGTGGCTAAGTCAACCATATTTACTGTTGAGAAAAAACATGCTAAATGGTAGCTTGTGAGGATAAGATTCCCTTGGAAATATCTGGTAGCTGTTGCGCATGATATCCAACAGAAAAAGGTGTGCTCCTGGCAATTTATCAAAGAAAGCGTTTCAGTCAGTTTGAATGTAAAAGGGCCTTACACTGTTTAGTAGGTCGATAAGTCATCCCTAGCAAACTGTTTTGTGGCCCAGAAGGGTGGCAACCTACTTTCAAAAGTACGCCAAATGCATTCTGAACATTATACACTTGTACAGCAAGCAAAACCTCCCAAGTATTCCTCGAAGGATTTCTAATAAAAAGGATTATAAATAACAATCCTTAGATGATATTTTTCAATTTCCTTTTGAAAAAAAAAAACGAACTAATCCGAGATATTCTATAAGAGGATTACGCGAGAGAGATTAAACAGAATTGAAAATACGAAAACTAATAAAGATGATTCATGAATACGATTTTCAAAATATTTCCAGCATTGAAAAACTATCGGAGCGTAACGGATTTCATGTGAGAGATATAGATGTAACAAAAATATTGGAAATTACAGAATACCACCTTTATGAAATAATTATATACAGCATGGCCTTCCTTATTATTCGTTTCATAACACAAACTGTAGAAACCTGCTAATGTGCGAACACTATTTATATCTTTAAACGAGAGGTAAATACCAAATAAGATAATCTCATTGCCGCCCACTCCTAAGCAGTTTCGTTGATTGTAAAGAAAAATTAACGGCGAATTCAGATGGCTATTTAAGGATTCTCTTATAGCATCATGTATGCAAAAAGTATTTCATTAAAGAAGTAAGTGACATCGATTAAGCGAAGTGCGATTAAGGAATGCTAAAATATTTCGTGGAGAAAAGTAATCCAATAGGCAAAAATAATATGGCCTGCGGTTACGAAATCTCAGAGTGAGCATTATCTTAAAACAATTGTAGAAAACGTTCCTTATTAGAAAATCGTGATAATACAATTTCATTACAAATTCAGATGTAAAGTAAAAATGCTAATTTGTGATAAGATTACTTAACAACTGGCAATGTTGCCACTTGCTTTAGGAATCTTCCCAGGTATTTTCTAACAAAAACTTACTACCAACTTCCAATCTAATTCTCCGTTACATCTGTCTTAGATGTAGATTCGCGAACAATGTCTATGTAATCTGGATGTCCTGAAGAAATTTGTAATAAAATTTTGCGTAATCAAATAATGCACGGATAAGTATATTAAAATAACAAATAAATAAGAAACGGATAGCATAATTTTGAAATTCATCTTAACAAAAATATATTTCGGAAAATACATGGTGATCACAAAGTACAACCCTTATTTTAAAAAAGGAAGAATTAATGAAAACGTATTCAAATTCTGAATATACTTTCGGAGATCACTAAGTGGCATATGCCACATGCTTGAATAAAATTGTAAGCTCAGCGCAAGATTCCCAGTGAAAATCCTCAGGAAACGCAGACAATAAAATCTGTCGTAAGATTAATTAATTGAATTACTCGTTGACACTGAACAGCATTTTGACTAACATTCAATACTTCCCATTAACTGATTGCAATCAGAAGCATCCTCCCAAAAACGATTTTCGGTGACGTTTCATTAAAGGAAACAATGTTTGCGTAGACGTTTCAGGCAGATTAATTATCGACTTTGAATTGGATTTACAACTCGATGAGATCCATTACCCTAGGCCCTACCCGAAGAAAGAAATAAGGTATATAGGGCAATAAAAACATTTCCAAAAGTTTTTCATCGCTATCGTAATAAAATCGGTAAAACGCCGCGAATGTATATATTTATGCGAGTATATGAGGCCAACAATAAGCTAGGTCTCGTTGTAAATATATTTACGACTTTTATCACATTTGCAAAGGCGAAACCTAGGATCTCTGAGTCGTCGTAAAATGAGAAACTATATATTTCTTTTATGGGTAATCCATATATATTATGAATTTTTAAACATAAATAAGCTCAGCCCTAAGTCTTTCACGACTGAAATAAAATTCAGCTTTAATCCTAGGATATTCTGAATCCTAGGCGCCATATTCAACGATGTGCAATCAATTTTGGGGAAAAAAAAATAAAAGATGTATCGCTAGAAGAGCTGGATGTGAAATAATTCCATCAGTTTATCCTTACGTGTCACCAGCATGCTGAAATACACTTAGTTTCTTTCACATTATCTTACAATGCGAGTGGACTTCCTGAGGATATGCGGAAGGATGTACTCGAGGAAAAATGGGAACTTTAGCATGGGAAGAGAATTTGGCGAATTGTTGCCATAAAAAAGTTAGGATGTGATAGATGGCATTCACAGATGGTTGGGACGCAGTCAAATGGACAAGAAAGGTGCAGACATTCGGATAAAAAATACACACGAACAGCCATATGGTGAAAAAACATTGTCACGATTTATCAATTCATTCAGAGGTGACTTGGAGAAGAACTTTGGTCTTTGCAGAAGAGCTAACCTGACCAAATATATATAACAGCAATCCGGATATCTTACAGTTCATTCCCACGTATTCATAATTTTAAATTGAGGATTTAATTACTGTAGAAGACAATCAACTCATCCTGGTGACCATGATGAATAGAACTGTTGTCAAATATTTCGGTACCAGTACATATTTGTAAATGTATTATATCGGGCAGAGGAAACATGAAATAGGTACATGTATCGACTTTCTGAACAGACTCATACAGCAGAATATAGATCACCGAGATCTCTGAGTATATACAATGTATAAGGGAAATACTGTATTAATAACAAGGGCTTAGTACAGTGCTAGGATAACCATTACACAAAGGAACAAATTTTCATTTTGGAAAAAAATTGGGGATTCAGCTCAAGAGGACTAGCAGAGATAACAAGAAAATATTAAGGATCCAATAAATTTAAAATATTGCGCCATGTTTTGCATTGCCAATCGCAACGTCTGATGTGGTCACCTTCATGCATGTATATTTATACTGTACATACACGTCTTAAGAAATGCGAGGTCAGATTATGTTCCTGCTGAAATTTAGACTCCGTGCTTAGATTCTCATTTTGAGCGTCAGTTTTCAAAGAAGAAAATTTAAATAATAGATTCGCATGCATCTGCTTGCGTAGTAAAGGTGAAATGCGAAGATTGCGAGCGCTGAATTACGATTATTTCTCGGCTGCATGCAAATGGGAAATTTACATCAAAGTGCATTACCAACCTAAATGCGATTGTTCGGGGAATGTGACCATTATCTGGATTAAAAATGCATATAGCTTTCTATGCGATTAGTCTTCATGACTTATCCGTGGCATATCTGGAAACACAGCAGCGCTTGGAAAACACAGCGTCTAGGCAAGTTTCATAAGGACGTAATAACTGCCCATACGATTGTGTTCCTAAAGTTACTGTAAAGCGATGGAAATTTGACCAACATTACACTGAAGTGAGGCAGAATATATTCCGAGTTACGTATACTGTACTGTATCAATCAAAAAACATGCGTTTTGAAAATCTACGAATGTTCTGAATATACAAGTGTACAAGGATAAAGTCATAGTCCTTCCCTCATTAGAGTACGTTACACGGATTACATTTTGAAAACATGTAGAAGAATTCCTAAACTTTTTATTTGATTCGCATTCGGTACTCTCTTCAGCAATTTCGCTTATCGGAAGTCACACTTGATGGTTTTCATGGTACATGTAGATGCTATTTATGTTTGTAATGAGGATAGGACTTTATGATACCTAATTTACCTAATTTAAGTACACAATGAAGCTGCAATTAAAAGCAAGCGTCTTAAATTTATTCTGTGTTTTTATACCTTTTTCTATTTCAAAAAGGTTGTGAACATTTAATGCGGCATCTAAGATTAAAGTTAGCTAAATCGATGGCCAATACAAAAGTAATCAAATCTTGAAAAACGTTCTAAACGGGCCTATATTCTCTTGTGTAGTAGTAAATTTCGAATGGACTGTTTCATAGACGGCAATCGTTGCATGCATTGTTCCACATGGCTACCTCAGAAAATCTGGACCCATAATGCTTGACCACCAGACGACTCTGGCCATTAGGCAAACAACGGTTACTTGGAAACCATAATTAGCAGATCAACAAGATTCATGCTTTATTGAACACAAGGCTGATTGTCGACCTTTGTTGTCGCTATGCTCTTGGTTTAATTTGTTGTCAGCAATACGGTACGTGAAACGTAGATAGCCAACATAAACCCAAATTAACAGCATGTGTGAGCTTGTAAGGCTCGTCTGCAACTATATACAACTAGTCTTGCACTGGAAAGCAGAAATGCATAAACCAAAACGCATTACCTAAGCAATGTACTGCGATAATGATGTGAACACAAGGACTAAACAAGTTTGCTTAACGATATAACATGTCCAATATGTACGGTACTATATGCGTGTACATATTGGTTAACTAGTAAATTGGTCGAGAGGTTAATGAAGTTTACTTTACTGCTTTTGCTTTACAAAAGGCATTTGTATACACATATGTTTAATTGCAGTCAAAGACTATCGTATATGGATGACTATTCATCACCTAATCCAGATGCCATATACATGTACATAGCCTTGGCAATCAAAGCTATCAACTCAAAGCGTATAGCAATGCGGGCAAATCTACATGTGCGATAATTTTGATTTCTGTCTTTCCACATTGAATGAATATCAGGATATAATAATAAAAATTTGAAGAGAACATGATGAGCTTGCAAAGCCGATCTATGCGAAAACATCAGATCAGCATGTCACGTTAAGCAATTCTATTGCCATTTGGTATACAGTATTACAGGAGAACGTGTACCACTGGGTAATGAAACACTTAGAAGGAAATGGGTTTCTAATACAGAAATGGAGGATGTTCCCTTGCACAACACTTGATAGATGCTCAAATGACTTCCCCAATATCATCAATAGTTCCTGGATTACAGATTGAACGAGCAGGGCATTTCAACATAGCAAGGGGTCCACACAATAAGTGCTATAGTGCATGATTTACAGGGTCGAAATCAGTTTATAGCCCATGTAGAATGCCAGTTAGCACGTGAAGAATGTCTCTCGCATAGCTTACTTGGGAATTAAAGATATCGTTCAGATACTTAAGAGCATTTAAATGTTATTTCCCCTGTACATATAGTGGCCTTAAAAAGACATAAAACGGTAAGCTTGAATTAAGGTTTCACCACGAAAGGTTAATAGATATACACATTAAATAACTTAAGCAGAAATCCCAGAAGACAACGGTGAATTCGAGAAAACAAATATCGGCGGCTTACTGCCAATCTGCCAATGACAAGAGTTCTGGGAAAAACATATTTTGAGAAATTGAAAATTATATCTGTTGATTTGGAGGCACACAAATTGGCATCGAAAAACAAACGAATGGTCCCCTTCAAAGAAATTTCATTAGCTTTTCGCTTTCCCTCATAACAAATCGATAAATAGCAAAAAATCCGTACGAAACTGCAAAGGCTAATTGAGATTGAAGGGAGTTAAACGATGACAAGACAAATATTCTGACAAGTTCATGCTTTTGCAGGCTTATCGAGTAAAATAGTTTCCAGGAAAATTCCAACAGAAAACCTTAAATCCATATATAATGAAGCGTGCTATCTCCACTGACATTCCTAGTAAATTTTTGAAATCACAATGTACGTGTACATAGGGATGGTTTAAGGGTAAGCATTTCATGAAAGATTCACGGCAAGAAATGAACCTGGGCTATTGATTATGTTTCTTTAATATCCATAAATCATGAGAACTCGTCATTTAATTTTATCTTTATTAAACAGCAGTTGCAAGAAATTGTATGTGCTCGCTACGGGTAGTAAAGCAAACCTACTTAGTAAAAATATACCGCACGCTGAGTTCAATTTACGGAAGTTTTTTATGAAGCATAGCAAATTTGTGCGTAATTTCATTGAAAATGTTAATACAATAAAGATCTTGCGAGAAAAAATCTCACTAATTAATGAGATACGATATAAATTGTCTGGAAAAATAAGTGATGCGTGCTTGTTGCACGACGTCGCGTCGTTATATATATATATTTATGGATATATGCTCATTTTATGCAATTATGATTTAATATGAGATTAAATCTAAATATCTTTGCTCATTGGTTCAATAAATAGCGTTCATTAAGATTTAAAACATGATGGCAGTTATTTACGTTTTGAGTTCAGTTAAGAAACAAATTCCTCACAACATGGTTTCACGTGTCAATTTTTGATTGAAACAAAATTGGTCACAACGCAGTCGAATGCATTTTTGCAGCAACTTGGGAAAGTAATATTCCTTTGTTTTTGATGAATAATTCGGTCGTACGCGGTTTAAAGAATCGAAAGAGACTTTATTCTGGCGAAATTACTTTCAACATGGCT